>DWMY01003159.1:0-10596 GCA_018249775.1 Heliconius hecalesia formosus
TGCAATTTTCCAAATTCAGGTGAAAAGTCGAGAAAGGACTGTATTGACATTTGAACCTTCTATAAAACGAAATCTAAATCGATTATTCGATTCCAATTCGATTATTCATGTCATAATTTTCTATTATTGCATCATCATCATCAGCCTGTTTTAATCCACTGTCACTTTTCGCATCCAATCGCTGCCTGCCGCTTTGGGTATGTCGTCACCCCGACTGGCTGGAGGCTGGTGGACGAGGCATTATACAGTGCAACCTCGATTTAACGATACTGAAGGGTATCAGAAAATAATTCGTCGTTATTTCAAGTAATTTGTTACAATGAACTTCGTACTACAGAGGTTACGATGGTCTACGAATCGTGTTGACAAGTTAAAAAATAAAATAATAATAAAAAAAACTTTAAAACTAACAAAAAAATCAGACAGCATGAAAAATGAACTAAATGCCAAACAATAATAACTGTCTTACAAATTATTTAACAAGTCTAAACCTGTCGAGATATGAATTTAATATAAAATTGAATGTAGTTAACTGATAGGATTCGTTATGTAAAGATTATAAGTTAATGAAATTCGTTATATAGAGGTAACTAATACTTTTTTTTTATATTTTCCAAAGATTGAAAATTGGTTATAAAAAGGTTTTAAACAAATGTATTAGTAATGTATATGTGGATTTTGTATGAGTTCTTACGGGCAGTTTTAAGGGATTTCGAAAAATTCGTTAAATCGAGGAAATCGTTATATTGAGCGTCGTTACATTATAACGTTACACTGTGTAAATACAGTATAACGTAAAATATATATATATATACAGTATAATCTTAAATAATAATACAAATAGACAATATCTACAAGAGCAAAAAAAAGTTTTATAGTTGAAACAAATTGAAAAATAAATAAGTGTTTTGCTCTAGCATTTATAAGGAACTCTCGAGGGCCCTCGCTACATACCCACATTCCGCCAACCTATTGATGCTTTAAAGAAATTATTAAATTATACGTACCATTATAAATAGAGGAGGTTTCGTCCGCCTCGCTTAGTGCAGGCTCCCCGATAAATTGCTAACTTCCCGTCCATACTTGAGTAATGCTGTAAATTTTCCAATAATAAATTATCTGGTGGAATGAAAGACTGAACTGTTTTTTTTTTCGTTCTCGAACAAAGAATGAAATTTCGCATTCTTTGTGTTTGTTACCTTCAGTACGCAGTCGCCGACATCAAACGACATAAAATGGTGATTAATTGTGTTGAAAACGTCGTTTGTTCAAATCTGCAAAGTTAGAAAATTGGGGAAGTGTTTCGACCTTATACTTCATGGTTTATTAGGTTTCTAGTCAATAATATAGTATTTAATAATGTTATTTAAAAAAGTTATAGGTGTAATATGAGGCCATTTGTGGGTTCGTAATTTCCACTAGAGGAAATTACCTATTTATTATTTTTTTTTACTTTTTTGCTCTGGTGTGGAGGTAACGTGCGGTGTTGAGTTCCGCCGGCGATGATGATGATGATGATGATGAGGCTCTACATGAGCATAGAGTCTTTATACATGAGTCTTAGAACCGATTTCATTCCATACAACCTTTATAATTTTTTGATTCAAGTAGAAAAAGAATATACTAAAATAAATTCAGTACAGAAACAGCAAATACTTCCTTAAAAGTCTTCAGGGATTATAATTATACGTTTACAAAATACTCCTTTTTTTATCAGACAGATAAAACACCGTTCATAATAAATGAACCTTTTTAGTCTGATTGTGTAAATAAAACAGACAAAAAAGAAAATATTCAAACTGTGTAAAAATAATAGTACATCCACGTTAAAAGCATCTAGCTCTCTTGGGATGTAACTTTATGCGCAATGTTTCTGGCAAAACGGTAGAACTTTTTATACGGTTAAATTAGATACATTTATATATATAATTTATTATATATATGTATGTATGTCTCTTTTCTTCGCTTTAGTGTCGAGAAAAAATGCGGCGTTGAGTTCCGTCATGTTCCGCCATGCGTGTTGAGACACGGAATGTCTCCAGAATTCGGCCCAAAGTGAGAAACGGAGTGCCTTAACACTGGGTTCCGTCTGCCTATCCTGCTACAAACGTGAAGTTGACTTTTTTTATTTTATATCATTTTACCGGATTTATCTGACGGAAAAGTAACTAACTAACGAATAAGAATAAATAAATGTATTGAATTTACTATGACCAACGTGAAGAGATAGAGAACGTGCACAACGAAGGTGTCGCCAAGCCAAATCTTGTAATCTATTAATAGTTGATATTCCCATTTATAACAAGAAAAAAAATAATTTTATTAGTGAAAATTATTATTGTTGCTAATTATAATGCGTTGTTGCATTTCTGTATGTACCAATCCGTCCAGAAAAATTGAAGTGAATCGAATAGTATTAAATTTTATTACTTTCCAAAGAATATGGATAACCGCAACAAAGAAGCATATGTATAAGTATTCAGTATTTAGAAATAATCAATAATATTAGTAGTGAAAATAATTAAGTTTTCTAATTAATATAGTCAGTTTATTATTATTTTAATGTTTTCAACAAACATCCGAAAGCGAGGCTTCCACCTAGAAATATAGTAAAATGCGGTGCTCACTTATTGTCAATAGAAAATCAGAAACTACTTTACATCTCATCCGTGTGTTCCTACAATTTTTCCTGGTAAAGAAAATAGTCTACTAAAATTAATTAATAAATTACAAAGACAACAAGCTAAGCTTGCAGAAATAAATATTCACAGTTAAGAATTCCTGAGGATTTAGTACTGAATGTATTTTTCAACCTGAGACTAAGCGAAGTGTTGAATACACATTTATACTGCAGTTTAATTAATATAAGTGGGGTCTGCACAGCTGAAAGTAAGACTAGTATGATATCAAAAAAAATGTCAGATAAAAGTAAATATTCCTGGAACTGCCAGTTCAGTTGTGACTCTCTTGAGCACATTCACAAATGCCGCTAGGATTTCATTATATAACTTCATTTAAAACAGAAAAAAATCTAATTAGTTTAACAAGTGTAACGCTGACGATCATTATTGATAGACCGGAATCCATATATTACAATTTTTTTACATTTTCTAAATAAATATTTTTCTTTTTGAAATGTGGAATAACACTTTAAAAATGTTAAAAATATTTATATCATTATATCTTGCCAGACGACAATTCTTAGTAATTATCTTTGGGTAGCGGAAATTTGTAAAAATCTCCCTACAGAGATGCTAACAACATAAATGAGTTGTAACAAGCGTATAAAAAATTCGACGTAGCTTGTTGATTTAGTGGTCAGAGCGCCTGGTCGGTTTCCAAGAGGCGCGGGTTCGAGTCCCGCTACGTTCAAGTTTTTATACATTTTCTAAATAAGTAACTTTTGTCATATATAAGAATATTATAATTGAAGAGACAATTTTATTTTAAAGTTCGATAACAGGTCTAATAAGTTTCCTCTACTATCCGCATAGTGTCTCTTTTATCGATTTAGCGCTGCCACCTACAGTTCTTGCACGTTCCATATAGAAGCTTTACTTAAGTCTGGTTAGTGAAATTCTTAGTTTTACTGGTGTTGCGGTATTTTTGGAACTAAAACTGGATTTGAAACTTCCATAGGGTCCCCGTCTACCTCCTTTTGCTAGTAGACTGAGTTCCGTTGCTTACGCTGTTGGAAAAGTGAGACAGTTTACGGATGTTAATACTGCCCGACTAATTTAATTTAGCTATCTTCCTAGCATCTTATCTTATGGATTATTAAATATATCGAATCAATATTAAAAATTAAGAAAATACCAGTGCGAGCCATTTAGAGCCTGGGATCTCGGGAATCTTTGAGAGAAGTTCTTATAAAACGAATATTCTTACGCTTGCAGCGCTGTAAATTTACAATATTTACATATCTTATTTGTTCACAAAACTATTCACAAATATTTAAAGAACAGTGATGGACACGATATTAATACAAACAGTGACTAAATCATTTATGGAACATGGTAAACGTTTATTTAATAAAATTCCACAAGTGATTTTAGACTTGCCATTTAAACAATTTAAAGTTTAAGTTAAAGTGAAAAATATATAATAAGAGGACTCACTATTCAATCCAAGACTACTTTAACGATAATAGTGCTTGGGATTAAATGCTACAGATAAGCTAATATGGTTATATATCTATTGTAAATTATACTTTGAAAAGAGCAACTGTTGTTTCTTGTCGACTCTTCTCAATCTGCCTTCCAAGTCGGTGGACCTGAGATTTCTATGTAATTTACCGGATTCAAAAGTGTTTTCCTTATTAAATCACGAATATTTTCATATTTCATCACGTATACAACTGTCTCACTCATCCACATCGAACTTATTCTTCCCCGTTATTTGTACATAAATAGTTTAGCTTTAAGTGTATTTATATAATGACAAATCCAACTCGACGAGCTTAAAATAAATGAGTAAAGACCTTTTAACTTTATATTGTTTTTTTTAGCTTCACGCTGTATCCCGCACACAGCAGGGTAGGCAGAGGGAACCTAGTGTTAAGACACTCCGTTCATATATAGTATACTTCCCCGTTCCTTTATATAGTATTCTATAATATAATTTTCAAAGGATCAACGAAGCAATTTGCTTGCGGTCACACGTTGTTTGAGCCAGCATGCATTACAAACTAATTATGGATCTTATCTATAAATTGGTCAGGCATTTTTCAAAGTGATTACCTCGCCTAATTGATTTTCCGACATGACTCACTGAACCATTATCAAATCAATAAAATTAATAAAGAAAAACATTATTTGTATTCTTGTACATGTATATATATATATATATATATATATATATATATATATATATATATATATATATATATATATATATATATATATAGAATATTTTACAGAATATTTTTTTCAACATTTTTCTTTATAATATTTAGAAAAATATCGTAGTAATTATTAGAAGAAGAAGTTTTGAAGTTGTGGAAAGTCAATATATATCACATCCTTCTCATCTGCCACACTTTTTGCATCAAAACTTTTTTATCATTCATCCTTTTAAAACGTACTTAAATTACTTTTTTACAGATTCTTCAAACATTCTTTTTCAATTTTATTCTTTCACACTTTTCACTCAAACTATATTATAGATTTTTTTCATTACGATTTCGATCAGTTGAGTTTATTAATTTTCCGCAGTGAATTTACGTAGAAATCTACAACATTCTTCTTAAATTACATTTTTAAAATATTCCTTTGTGTTTACTTTAAACTCTTCTTTACACTACGAATATTTCAATTATTCATATCATTCAAATACTAAATAAAATCTAATTTATATTTAGGTAAAGATTTTTATGACTTATTATAAAGATAACTGAAGGGTCTCTGGCCTGTAATTTATCTTGTGTTCCTGTAATACTTTGTTACTACTTAATAGTCGTGGTTATAAATAAACAATAATATTTATTTTTATCCTTCTATCAACTACTGTAGAATTTTATAAAGAATATTGATAAGTTTCCAGTTATTTGAGTGCTTAATATCATTATTATATTGTATAAATCAAAATATTAATTAACAAAGAGATTGACATTTACTATTAAAAAAATAAATAAACAGCATAGTTACTGAAAACAAAAAACTGCTTTACGTATAAAAAGTATTATATAGCGTGAGCGTTATTATTACTTATTGTTAGAAATCGGAAGTGGTCAACTTAAAAAAAAACACAATAAAAACATATATCGTCTATATTATTCTAAGCTATTTTGAAAGAGATACTATGTAATTGCAATAAGTGATATGTATCACCTACTAACAATACTTCACACTAGTTTACTTCTTCCTTTCTGTTGCCTACATTTACACGAGTACGCTAACACGGCCTCTCCTGACGGGCATGCGTCCTCGCGCCTGCTCAAACCTGCCGCCGGGAGCGGCATAACCTCTAATTCACACTGGTCACAACCTCTAATTGTGGAAACAATTTTTATATTTATTTAGTACATGTATACAATTTGCATGAATTGTTTTAACATTTAAATGATAGGAGTCTAAGTCACCCCCACGCTCAAACAGAGTCTAACAAGAGTATTTTCTCGGTCACCTCGTACCTATCGTGATAGGGCTTCAACAAGTCTTTTCCGAGTCACCTCTACGCTCATATTGAGTCTGACAAGAGACTTTTCTCAGTCCCATCTTAAACACGGATTTATACAGGTCTTTTTCAGGTCACTCTTACACTCAAAGTTTAGAGACTAACGCAGATCTTTTCCTAATCACCCCGTACCGTGAGCTACATGACGTACATTTATAAATACACGGGTCTTTTCTAGGTCACCCCATACATGCACATACATGCACACAATAACTTAAATTTACACATTTAAAATTCTAATTCAATAAGGAGTCAAAATTATAAAAATTTTAAAGTATGGTTAACTTACTCTCAAAGATCATCATGCACAGACCTGTATTTTCGCTCGGTCTAACCTGACAGTTGTTTATTATTCGTCCTCGGTTCGATCCATTTTTCGAGTCTTTATGAAACCACAATAAAATTACTAAAACAATAAAATTATTAGTAAAGTAGTCCTTCTATTTTTCAATAACAATTTAAAACACAGCTAAGATTTTATAATAAGAGATAGCTTTAAATTATTAGAATACCAAATTTTCAATCCCAATTACCAATTGGGCGAAGATACACATAAAGATAAGAAAACTTCATGCGTATCCCACTTTTGATGTTAGAAATCGGGAGGGGTTAACGTTTTAAAAAAACACGATAAAAACACATATCGCCTACAAGCAACTGCTCCCGATTGACACAATTCCACTGCTTTTATAGTTATTTTCCATCTAAATCTACCCTCTTTTACACGAGTAGGTACGCTAACATTTTACTTATAATATACTACTAATATCATAAATGTTAAAGTTTGTGACGGTAGAAATTTGTTCCACTTTTACGCAAAAACTACTGAACGGATTTTGATGAAACTATACAGTAGGCAATGTAGTTAACAGTGAGAGTAACACATAGGCTACAATTTATGTAAAGATTTTATTAAGAACTAACCTGGTGTCGAAATCTTCGCTCTGGTGTCGAGGCAAAGTGCGGCGTTGAGTTCTGCCCCTCAACACACAGTACCCCCTGAATTCGGTAGAAAGTGGGAAACGGAGTGTCTTAACACTAGGTTCCCTCTGCCTACCCTGCAGTGTGTAGGATACAGCGTGAATCTGATATAAAAAACATATAATATATAACAATAAGTAATAAATGGGCGAAGCCGCGTTTGGGCCGCCAGTATATTATAAAGATCAGAGTAGGCTATTCGAAAAATTAAGCTTTATTCTTCTGCTCAACAAGTAGACGCTAATCGTATTAGCCGCTTAAGTATTAATTAATGACTCATTATAATAATCTGGACTACAGAATTTATTGGATATATTATTTTATGCTAATTAAGTCTGCCATACTAAATCTCACGATTATAATATATTACTGAAACCAGATTTTAGAAATTTAATAATAAATAAATTAATTTCATATTTATTTTCTTTCGCACAGTGCTTAAATTGAACAATTTAAATGTATAAAGTTCTTAAAGTTTTTCAAGTTTAAGTGTCGAGTGTTAGTGAGCTGATACTTTATTATAGTGCAAGGACACAATGTGAAAAACATTCACAATGTGGGCGGCGGAGCTGAGCTGTATTTTCATATTATTCGGTAAGTACGCCTTGACATTTGACAAGTATTTTAAAATAGAACAATCCATTTAAAAGCTTTCTTGCAAACAAAATAAAATAATATTTGTTACAAGTGACGCATTTGCATAAGCGTGCGACTGTAAAGACAGGATGTGAGTTCGATTCTCACTCGAGGAAATGAAATATTTATTATATTTTGTCACTTATTTCCTTGCTCTGGTAACGGGGCAAAGTGCGCCGACGTGTTCTGCCATTTTAATCACGCAATACCTCGAAAATAGGGAAAGAAAATGGGAACGGAGTCTTGTATACTAACTGGGTTCTCAGGTTCCCACTGCTTACCATGCTATGTGCGGGATACAGTGTGAAGCTAAAAAAATAATATTTATCTCACGGTATATTCGATTAAGAATATATGAAAATCATAATCAGCTTCACTCTGTATTCCGCACACAGCAGGGTAGGCAGAGGGAACCTCGTGTTAAGACACTTCATTCCCCACTTTCCTCCGAAGTCTGGAGGCATTGCGTGTTGAGTGGCAGAACTCAACGCCGCGCTTTGCCTCGACACCAGAGCGAAGAAATGAAAAAATGAAATGTAAAGCTTATTTTAGATCATATTAATTATACAGTATCAAATTATTATAAGACAATGTTACAATTTCATAATTTCATAAATGATATTTCACTTTTGGCTACTGAACTTTTAAAATAAATAATTAAAGTAAACAAAATGAGCTCATATTTAAATGAAATACGAGCTTTTTACGATATTCCGATATGGTTAAATGAGAAACTTTTTTATCTGCTTGCTTTCTCAGTAATGCGAGAGAAGCATTGAAAAAAAACGAATTATATAGTTAGAACAGGGAGTTACGGAGCTCCGTAATTGTAACCTGTTGAATATTTTTATTTTTAATGTTAGTTTTCATCAGTATATACAAAAAAAATATATCGTAAATAATACATAAATCTGGGTAAAACAAACACCCATAAAAATTTTAGGATGTCTTAAAACTTATCCGGAATATAAAGCTGTCCGTAAACGTAATCGAATCTGATATAAAGTTTAGGGTAATTTAAGATATGAGTGGAGTCCTAATGAGGTTTGTTATGACAGGTTCTTGATTTAGCATTGCCAAACCTACATACTAGCCGTAAGTGCAAAGTAGCGATAAGTATGAATAATTTTTATAACTAGAATAACATAAATAGCAAATATCACAAATTCTTTAAAAAAATATTTTTCTCAAAAATTTCACATCCGTAACCGAAATAACTCAAAACTAACAGATATTCCGAAATTATTTCATATCCATAACGTTATATAGGTTGCGTTTTCTTTCTTTATCCTTATTCACCTAAGAGTCTGAAACCTAAAAGCCTGAACCTGAAAGTTTCTGTCCGCATACACCCAACACTAGTAAGTACTATTAGAGAATATGGAGTTTGGGTGGTGCTTAATTTGGCAGTTATTAGGTAACTAAGATGCAAAAAAAGTAATTTCGTTAAATTATAAAATTCTTTTTTTATAATTTAACGAAAGATAATATAATTGAGACTAGTCGTGGCGCAGGGGCATAAAGTGTGACTGTACAACAGACTGGTTATGGGTTCGATCCCTACTCGAGGAGATGAAATATTTACTTAAATTTATATTTCCATATCTTCGCTCTGGTGTCGAGGCCAAGCGCGGCGTAGAGTTCTGCCACTCAACACACAATGCTTCCAGAATTTGGCAGAAAGTGGGAAACGGAGTGTCTTAACGCTGGTTTCCCTCTGCCTACCCTGCTGTGTGCGGGATACAGCGTGAAGCTGTATCCCGCACACATCAGGAAGATATTTTCTTGGAAATAATTTTACAAATGACGTGATCCCTTGCCAGTACTTAGCATGGTTATAACCCCATGCTAGAACACCTATCAACTATAATAAATTAAAAGCGCTTACGAATCTAATATACTAAAGTATAAAAAACATTATTTGCAACTGATATGTTAATAGGCGCTTATAGCTTATAAGATTTGGGGGTGCTTAGCATCGATTATGTATGCACAGAAACTTTCAGGCTTTATGAAAGGAGTTAGGGAGGCGTCGCGTATTGAGTGGCGGAACTCAACCGTCGTGCCTCGACATTAGAGCAAAGAAATGAAAATGTAAATAAATATTTCATTTCCTCGAGTGGGGATCGAACCCACAAACGGTCGATTTTACAGTCACACTTTGTGCCCCTGTGCCACGACTGGCCTCAACTATAAAATATTAGAAATATTTAAGTTACTAAAAATTTTGGCATTCATCACAATTAAATGAAACGGTATAACAAATGAATTGTGTGTGTTAGACACAATTAAAAATTAATTTACGCAATATCACAAAATAACACGATAACGTTCTTGTTCAAATATCATTATCTTTAAATGTATTTTCGTACAGCGTAATGTAACTCTTAGGACAGAAACAAATAAACTTTTACTATTAGTAGATAAAGGCTTTTGTAAACGCTCTTGGAAAGGGGATAATGACGATTCCACCCTTAAAAGCTGGTTTCCGCCAGAACCTAATAGTTGTTTAGAGAATTCCTAGTCTATTTCAACACATATTGTTCAGTAACTTTAATCCTGTAACGTAAAATACGAAGAAATTATAAAACAATACAGGGCTGTGTTACGAATTATTTTTCCATATGTATATATTTAGATATCCTAAAACATTCTAAGCAATTAAATATATAAATAATGTGATATTGATTTGTATAAATATAGTATACAAATTGGTCAAGGATCTTTTTGGATTCCATTAGGCTTTTATTATTTTTATCAAAGTGAGTGTATGTATTTGTATTAAGTAAAGTATAATCACACTTC
>DWMY01003160.1:0-10595 GCA_018249775.1 Heliconius hecalesia formosus
TTACCATAAGTACAATAAATACATACTAAGCTGAATAAGAAAAAGAGGAAAAGATTAAGACGAAAACATTTCAGCCTTATAGCCGCGTGCCTAGAATAAGAAATGAATTTTATTGCTATAAGTGACCTAATAGAATTTGTTCAACCAGGGATCATTGGTCAATCTAATAGAAATTGTAGAAAAGTAAAAAAAATATTATATATACAATCTTATTAAATATATTTTAGGCCAGTGTGGTGTGCACGAGCGATCAGCGCTCGCTCTGATTACACTCAACACGCAATGTATCAAGAATTCGGCAGAAAATGGGGAACGGAAGTCTCATAATAAAAAAACAGATTATCTTAAAATTAGATTTCTCAGGTTCCCCCTGCTTAGCCCGATATGTGTGGGATACAGTATAAGGTTAAAAAAATAGCTTTATTCTTATAGACTGGCGCAAATACAAATACCAATCCAAAAAAAAACTGTGAATGATACGCTTCGCAGACATGGTTTACTTAGAAAATCTAATACAGACTGCCTTTTATTCGTCTATGTTCATTCGAACTACCAATTAACCGATCTTCCGCTTCCGCATCCGCTCTTAGTTAGACCGGATGTAGTATCCAGTTTCACATAGTCTTGTAAAGATAAAAGTTTAGGTCAAGATCAAATCATAAAATTCAAAGTCAAATCATTAAGTTTAACCGGAAATAACAAATGTTAACGTCTATGTATGTATGTTAAAATCAATTTCATACATTATTGTACACCCGCATACATTATTGTAAGCAGATATTTTGTTGTTTATGTTGTTAATATGAGGCCGGTCGTAGCGCAGCGGCACGAGGTGTGACTGCAAAACCGACTGGTTGTGGGTTCGATCCCCACTCGAGGAGATGAAATATTTACTTTAATTTTATATCCATTTCTTCGCTCTGGTGTCGAGGTTAAGCGCGGCGTTGAGTTCTGCCACTCAACACGCAATGCCTCCAGAATTTGGCAGAAAGTGGGGAACGGAGTGTCTTAACACTAGGTTCCCTCTGCCTACCCTGCTGTGCGCGGGATAAAGCGTGAAGCTAATTTATTTATTTTTAATTTAATTTTAATTTAATTGTATGTTGTTAATCTAAGGTTCTATCACTTCCACCTCGTCAACTCCCATGACAGTTTACTTCTCGGATCAACCTCTTTACTCCTGCCTTCTGTAGATCTTCATACTATTTAATAATTAAAAAAACTCTTTATTTCACACCAAAATAACAATACAATACAAGAGCTTATAGAATAAAATGTGAAAAGGCGGCCTTATCACTAAAAGTGATCTCTTCCAGGCAACCGAATTGTAGGAATAGATCGGGAGGAGCGGGCGTAGTGCGGTGGAAAAATTATTATGACGATACACGAAATCAGAAATATAATATAAAATATTATATTTCTGTTTTCGTGTATAGAAATATTTACTTGACCATCATAAAATAAATAATAATGAGTTATATGTTGTTGATGCTTAAGCAGTTAATAATTTTCCGCCGAATTCTGGAGGTATGCTGAGTGGCGGAACTCAACGCCGCGGTTTGCCTCGACACCATATCGAAGAAATGAAAATATAAGTTTAATTTCCTCGAACCCACAATCAGTCGGACGGACGGATCAGACGGGCATCAATAAATGTACTCGTATGTATTTAAATAGTAAGTCAATATTATCATTTTAGACATTCACTAAACCTGGTATTTACATGTCGTAAAGCCAGTTCACGAATCAATATATTTTACTGCTTTATTGGATTTATTGCCCCAGATATGAATCTGACTATCGTAAAAATCGTAATCACGAAACATTTCAGGTTTATTAGGTATATATTAGGTATATAGAGGTAAATAAGCTGGAAAAAATTATACGAATAACTATATTCAATGTGAACAATGTATATATATATTATAAGTACGTAAAACTTTATAACTTGTGAAGAACTCTTATATGATTTTGGTATACCAACATTTGGCTAAGCAGAGGAAACCTGAAAAAATGATTTTGGTATACCAAAATCATATAAGAGTTCTTAATATATGTATGTGTAATATTTCTTTTTATTTCATATAATTTTTTCATGTGAGTCATGATGTTTTTGGTTGATATACAATACTTTAGATCAATACTTTTACTTTTTTGGAAAAACTAAGTTTGATGAAAGCAAAGCATTAAATTGATAATGATGTATAAAAAAATATAATTTGTGATATTTTTTCGCATTAAAAACGTTGCTAGTGGTTTTTTTTTTCTACAAAAATACTATATACTATAGTGAGGAATTTCATACTATACTATGCTATATGAGGCCAGTCGTGGCGCAGCGGCACAAAGTGTGACTGTAAAACCGCCTGGTTGTGGGTTCGATCCCCACTCGAGGAGATGAAATATTTACTTAAATTTATATTTCCATTTCTTCGCTCTGGTATCACGGCTAAGCGCGTTAAGTTCTGCCACTTAACACGCAATGCCTCCAGAATTCTGCAGAAAGTGGGCAACGGAGTGTCTTACACTAGGTTCCCTCTACCTACCCTGCTGTATGCGGGATACAGCGTGAAGCTGATTTAATTTATTTTTAAGATCACTTTTTAAACAATTTATATTATACTGGTGACCTCAATATACTGGTAAACCTTTTTCTAGGTAGTAAAACACGATTACGCCACGCTACTTTTTACCACTCTGCCATATAAAGAACTTTCCACGAACATCAAAAGGCTTAAAGGATTACCTTTCTCTTTTATTACAAATACTAAATGAAAAGTGTAGGTCATTTGAAGAAATACTAGTTAGAACTTATTGGATTTATTTTTATTGCAATGGATGAATGCTTAGTATGAGCTTTCTTGAAAATATTTTTAAAGTTACCAGCGATATGAACGCGGCTTCGCTTGTTTTAACTTTTCGTAATATTATAACCAAATCATATATATCGTTTTCTAAAGTCTTACCTAGATTACTTATAAGTTGTATCTCGGCATAAATATCCAACCTCACAAATTATTCCAATTATAATATTAGTAGCATAGGAAAGTAATAAAATAACATCCTTAGAATAGCATGCTACAACAGTTATTGAAAAATAAGAAAAAAAAATCCATCTACATGTTTATAGGGACGCTTATCAATACTGAACCCAACGCTGCACTTTGTCTGGTAACATATAAAATAACAATAATTAAATGTCAATAATAATCATTCACCCATTCGATCTTTACCTGAATGGTACCTTTACCCACAACTATTATGCTTACAGTTAGAAATTGTGCTTGCTGCACCACGACGGCTTCGTAATTAACTTCAATTGTATTTTTTTATAGGTTTATATTGTATCCCGTACATAGCCGGATATGCAAAGGTAACCCTCGAACCCAGTCTGGAATCAATCTGTTCACTTTAAGACACTTTCCTTTTCAATTTTTCACCAAATTATTGAGGAATTGCGTGTTGAGTGGCGGAGCTGATTGCCGCGCTTCGCCTCAATATCAGAGCCAGAAAATTAAAATATTTAATAGTTCATTCAATCGAGCAGGAATCAAACTCACAACGTCACGTTTGCAGTCGCTAGCTTGAGCAATATCTTGTAACAATATATAAATATTGTTAACATTGAAACTACGAATCTATATCGTTATGTAATACCTAATCTCAATAAACTAAATCGTACGTGCGACCCGCTAACCAAATCGACTTACATCCGACTGCGCCACATTAATCCTACTAGTGTTACAAATGTGGAAATTTGTGAAAACGGATATTTGTTCCACTTTCACGCGAAAACTACTGAATGGATTTAAATGAAATTTTACAGTACTATAGTTTTTTCATTACAATAAAACATAGATAAATATAAATAAACTTGAGCGGGCCCAGTCGTGTTCGGCGCGCTAGTCTCTGATCGTAGCAGAATGAATATATACCTATATCACATAAATAAGTTCACAAATGCTTCCATATATCTTAAGAATATGTTATGAAAGTAATTCTAACAAACATTATATTACGTCGCCAAGTACTTTATAGTACGTTAGAACATTGACGAAAGAATTATGGCATGAATAGATGATGTCAACGTGACCTTTGTAAAATATGTATGTATTTGGATTCTTATGGACAGATTTGAATAAAACATATTTTTTTATACATTAATTTAAATATATTATATGTATAACTCTTCTGTAAGGTTGTCACACCCTAAACGTAATCTTAAGATATGAACTTAAGATAACTGTTACTTCTCTAGACTTTAATTTTTTTTCTTCTTGTTAATCCATAAAAGTACATTTATTTTCATTTAATTTTATGTTAATTTATTTATTTTCACTTAAACAATAGATTCAAATTTTGCCTTCAATTCAAATATGCATCATGCAATGTTCGTAGATCAAATTATAGAAAAATGATGTATCACTAACTCTTCTTTTCTTCCATTTCATCTATTATTCTATTATGATATAAGAAAATTTAAGTAAAGTAAAATAAAACGACAAGAAATCTACATATGTAACAAAGTATGCGAATAAACAACTTCGAGTCAATGAGCAGAAAAACAGATGTTGTCTGAAAAACGAAAATATATTTTTACATTAGACACAATGTGTACATTTCTGAGATATGCTTTTCTGTTTCTTAAATAAAATATATCAAGTTAGTTAAGTTTCTTGCAAAATAAAAAAAAATATCCAATCTTTCAACGTAATAAAACATAAATAAATTTGATCAAACAAATTTCAAAACACTATTTTCACAGCGCCCTAAGTATATTACTTTAGCTGCAGGAAAAACAGTCAAACAGAATTTTCATAAACAGAAATCGAATAGGATATCAAATTTACTAAGTAGTAGAATCAGATCCAATGTGAGGCCAGTTGTGGTGCAGGTGCACAAGCTTGTGACTGTCAGGTTGTGAGTTCGATTCGCACTAGAGGAAATGAAATAAAAAACATTTTCATTTCTTTGCTCTGGTGTCGAGTTCAGTTCCACCACTCAACACGCAATGCAATTTTTTGTATAAAAACTATACGAAGAATTTGTGCATTAAGTGATAAAAGCGAAACTATCCCAGGTGAAGCCTGGACTCAACAATTGTATTTAAATCAACACCCACATATATACTTATTTAGAAAACGTATAAAAATTTAAATTCGGTTTCAAGGAGGCGCGGGTTCGAGTCCCGCTGCGTTCAAATTTTTATACGTTTTCTAAATAAGTATTTTTCTTTCCTAAGTGTGGAATAACACTTTAAAAAAATGTTTAAAAATCCACATATATATTTAACATATACATCAGTTTAGTAGTATAGTTACTTACATCAGGCACAAAGCATTCGAATATAAATTTTGCCACATATACAAATTAGCGAGTAGATGTTAATTGACAACGGGAAATATATTATAGCCCAAAATTTTTGTAACGAATTGGTATTATTTATTTCAAACTCTTAATGAATCGTAATTCATTTGACATTTTATTTGATTTTGCTCATATAAATTATCATATTTTATAGAAATATATTTAGTTTAGTTATTTCACGTCTATCACACGTTTTTTTCCGCGTGAATCTCGATTTCACGATTCCGGATAAAAATAGCCTATATTTTTTCCACAATCTCTTTTACCTTATAAGGAATGTCCGGTTTCGGACTCTTCTAAAAATCCATCCAACCGTCACGCATATAGTAAGGCGCTTGCCCTTACGCTACGCCTCAATTTGGTTTAAAAATAAAATGAAACCCAGAAATACAATGCTATTCAGAGCTTGTAAATTTAGTGGACAAAACCAATCTAATATTCATTGTCCAATAGAGGCCAAAAGGCTAAGTGGCCGTCGCTAACAGATGAACACTGCAGTGTTCCACCCACGAGCTATTCTGAATCAGGCTTACGTCATCGATGGAACTATTACCTTTAATATGTTAAAAAGATAAAAAAAATACGAATTCTGTATACAAATCTATTATTTTTATCTTTTAAACGAACATTTCTGTCTTTGATGTTAATATAACTATAAATATTATTTTATATGTAAGAAGACTATAAAAATTTAGAGTAATGTATACTAATTTACTATTACTTGTCTTGAAAGCTCATTATTGTTTAGTTTACGTTTGGTTTTCTAAAATTGTTTTGGGGAATTTGTAAACTTTTCGTTTGTTTATCATAAAGTAAGATTCCGCCTTTGCGAAAGTCAATCTAGTAGTTAGAACTATTTAATATATTATTCATAAATATTTCTACATTATTTTTAACTAATAATTTCGATGGAAGGTCGATTTATTTGTAATTCGATATAACAGGGTCAAGTAAAGAGTTTAACAAATATATATATATATATACGTAGTTTACTTAACCTACTTACTCTAGATTTACTTTTAATTTGATTTATCTTGACATTATTTTTTCGAATTTTAAAGAAAAAGAAAGGAGAAGAAAACCTAAAGATCTCCGTTCTTCACTTTTCGGTTATATTTAAATTTAAGATATTGCGTGTTGGCTAGAGTAAAAACGCAATATTATTTAATTAGACCAAAAGTTAAAATAAATCATTCCCTTGACCAAGAGTCGAACAATGACCATATTCACAGTTTGATTGCTATTCTTCTGTGACAATGGCCTCATAAGCGCTTCTTTATTTCAAAATATTCAAAAAAAAGGATTATTTGACTCGATTTGGTTTCTTCATATGTATTCTTTTTACATGGCATACGCTGCCTTTGTATGGCCGAGATAAAGACTGCCTATCATAAAAACCGATCTATCATAAAAATACAGGACTTAAACCTACTACCCCTAGGATTGTATTTTAGTAGCACGAGAATTTCATAATGTTTATAAACCTTATAAAAGCTTAAATTACTATTTTATTATTGGACATCAAAGTGAGGTATGCAATAAAAGTCTATTTCAGTAAAAATGTCATTTAGTACTTAACCTTTAACCAGGATTTAAAGTTAACTAAGATATAATATTTACTGCTAAAAGTACGTTAACTTTAAAGTACGAGTATATTACTTATTACCACTGTGTTGTTATATAGGATGCTCTGCGGGTCAGTGGATGTTTGACTATGACTATGGCCGATTGGTTCGATTTCCACTAGTGGAAATTAATAATATTTTTTTAAATGAAACTGTTTAACCGGATCAATCGCGTATATTTAGTATTATACATTTTTGGAAGCCCGACGTTTCGAACACTTTGCAGCAGTCATGGTCACGGGTAGACTGAGGTGGCATTCGTCTGTCAGTTGACATAATTATTATATCAAACTACCGCCAACGATTTCTTAATTGTCTCGCCTACTGCCCCCGATTCCTGGAGAATGAGCTGACTGTATCTTGCCCTCTGGTATGGTGGTATGGTTTGAGACTTCAATGATTTCATGAGTGAATCCCAGGTGGTAGAAAGGTCCCAGCCATCCTCTCTATTCAAATTAGGCTGTTTTTATATTTCAATAGCCTCGCGGATCATCATACGAATATGAGTAGGATCTGAATAACTGTGTAGGGTGGTGGTGAGATTGACCATTCACAGTGGTGAATCTCCATTGAGTCCGAACTTAGGTATGGTGGGTTTAAAATGCAAAACTCGCAAAATCATTTTAATTTTATTCTCCAAAAATGATAGTTTAATTAAAAAAATGACTTATATCTCGAAAACATTAAGACTATGGATCATGCAACATAGAGTAAAATTAGTTAATAATCACTACCTCTATCGACAGTTTCAGTTTAGCTTTAATTATACTGTGTGTTACAAAATTTCGGTTTCGTTTTCGGCCGAAACTTAGACCCAAACCGAAGGTTCAGTTGCGGTTTCGGCTCAAAGCGGTCGGAATCTGCTTAAAAGTATTCATGTTAAAAATATTTTTCAAAAACTCAGCATAGTATACTTTTACTACCTAAATAATATTAGAGGCCGTCGCGGCCCAGGGGCACAAGGGTGTGACTCTTACGCGACAGTTGTGTGTTCGATCCCGCCCGAGGGATTGAACTATTATTTATCGCCACACAACACGCCATGCTTCGAAAAATTCGGTGGAAAGTGGGGAACGGAGTGTCATAATACTATATTCCCTCTGCCTATAATAATAATAATACTATAATACTATATTACTATAATACTATATTCCCTGCTGAGTGCGGAATATAGAGTGTACTTGTTTTTTTTTAATAATATTAAGGTACTAAATATAATTAAAGTACACACTTTAGTTAATATTGTTACTACATTAATTATTTATTATTAGTTATGGGTTTGGCTGATTTTGTTACCCAGGGACCACAAAATTTGTAGAGTGATGCCTGACAAGAACTAAGTTTCGGCACGGCCGAAGGTTCGGCCGTTTTCAAAATTAATAAATGTTAAAAGCAGTATTTTTTTAGATTTTATACGGAGAAAACTAATTATCAATACGTACATCAATACTCTTAAAAGAGAATTCGGAATTTATCTAATATGTTCGGCTAGAATGGTTTAGTTTGTTTATTATACGCATTGTTTCAATGCATACAGAATGCAGGTATACAAGTGATTGAGGAGTATAAGAAAGAATTTTCCGAAACTCCTACAGGAACGGGAGAAACAGGAACATCGCCTCTCAAATTCCTTCCTTTCAAACAAAGTTCTGAACGATAATGAATCTACTACTACTAAACAAAACCTATTAACAGGTACATAACGATTATCCATTCAACTTAGTTTGTACATATATACCTATGCTTTTCAGAATAATTTATGATACGAAAAAGCAGCCAACATAAACATAAGTGCAGTGGAATGTTTGCCAAAACCAGTACATTTATACGTAGGCGTCATCGCCTACACCTAAACCCTTTAGCTACATTAGCTCTGTTGAATGTAATGAAAAACACGAACTACAATATATTTATAAGCTAGCGATTAGCTTGCGGCTTCGCCTTTTTTTTTTCATCTTCACGCTGTATCCCGCACACAGGAGAGTAGACAAAGGGAACCTAGTGTTGCGACACTCCGTTAACCACTTTTCGCCGGATTTTGACCATGCTTTGCCTCTACACTAGAGCTCAGAAATGAAAATATTAAATAGTTTTTTCGTGGAATGGGGATCGAATCCATAACCTGTTGCTATTACAACCACACGTGTGTGCGATTGGCCTTAAATAATATATATATATGAATATAAAAAAAAGAAAATATTATTTCTCTATTATAATAAGACCAAGACAATACGTCTACCAGGATACTAGTATTCGCGGCACGTAACTGATAAAGTCAGTTTATTTTTAATATTTGACGCTTTGACATATAATTATTTGACATATAACTTTCGTCGTAATTTTTTTAACACGTTTTACGATTTTGAATTCCTCTTCGTGTTTCATTGTTTTCAGCCTTCACACTTTGTGTGACGAAAACTCATCTTCACGTTGTATCCCGCTCACAACAGGGAAGACAGAGGGAACCTAGTGTTAAGACACTCCGTTCCCCATTTCCTGCCGAATTTTGAATATAATATAATTTTTCTGCTCTGACTAAACAAATTTTAATTACACCACTTAACACGTAATATCTCTAGCGGAAGCGGAGGCTTAAGTCGGAAAGAGGAGAATACATTGTCTTGACAATATAGGTTAAAAAAAAAGAACTATTTGTTAGTAAATTCTAAAATTTCAGATATAAAAACTAGAAATATAATGAACTGTCTATATATACTATTTCCTTTTTAAAGCTTTATGAAGTTACCACACATAGTAAGGTAGACAGCGGGAACTTGGGAACCTAGTGCTAAGGCAGTATGTTCTCCATTAAAACACTTCTTCTCTCCACTGTTAACCGAATTCTTGAGGCAATTTGTGTTAAGTAACAGAACTTAAAGTCGCGCTTTTCCTCGTTGCCAGAGCGAAAAAGTTGAGTGGAAATTGAATCCATAACAGTCGCGCTTACAGAGCGCTTGTGCACCTACACCACGACGGCCTCAAAGAAATTTTGCATTTTCTAAAATTTAAAACATAAAATTTGAAATATAAATAACTTTCTATATTTACCACTTTCTTATTTCATTCAAGAAAAATGGATCAAACACGAAAATAACTAAAAATGTATACAAAAAAGAATTCAATAGTCAGGAACACGACCTGTTTTGGTCGGTTTTGTGTCGAAATTTTAAAATGGCCTTTTAGAATTTACTGTATCTACACTCTACAGTATTGACACTGAAAAAGAACACAATATAACAAAGCGGAAACTGAAGAGCGGTCACGAGATACTTAAATATAGACATTTTTCAAGTATCAAAAATCAGGTCAACGTATTTTCGTATTCGCTTCAGCCACTTTGTCCCTAAGGCTTTATTTACTTGATAAAATTATATTGCTTGATTTTAAATGAAACTATTTTAAACGGATTAATCGCGTATATTTAGTATTTTTATACATTTTTGGAAACCCGACGTTTCGAACACTTTGCAGTAGTTCGTGGTCACGGGTAGACTGAGGTGGCATTCGTCTGTCAGTTGATATAATTATTATATCAAACTACCGCCAACGATTTCTTAATTTCCTCGCGTACTGCCCTGGATTCTTGCAGAATGAGCTAACTGT
>DWMY01003161.1:0-10594 GCA_018249775.1 Heliconius hecalesia formosus
ACGCTACATACAACACACACGCTAGATAGCGTATAGCGTAGCCATAGCTTAGCAATAGAAGATTCCGGAAAAAAATATTTTCAATATACGCTTCTCTATTCAAAAGTTACGATGAAATTAAGCTCATATCAAAATTCTTTATGAAATATGTAGTTTAGGATTTATTTTAGTGTGTTGTATTCTTCTAGTCAAGCCATTTTATTTGATATTCACATCGAGGGGGATAAGAAATATATAGTCCGTTATTTCGTTGTGGCAGCTATGTTCAATTTAATTCAGTGTACTACATTTTTTTTACTCAAGCACTTTCATATGGCACTTTCATATGATATTGAGGATGATTTTAAAAATATGTAGTCTGCCATTTTATTATAGCGGCCGTCTTGGATTTTTTTATCGTGTGCTGTATTGTTCGATTGGGTTACTTTTTTCCCGGTATGGGTCACCTGGTGGTAAGGGATCACCGCCATCCATGACGGTGGTTACCAGGAAAGCGGTAAATTTTAATGAATCTTTACGATGATGGCGAATCAAGCTTAATAAAATCGCTTAAAAATTGCCGGCCGCATGATGTAGTTTCAGTAAAAATTCTGTGTAAAAACGTTGGTCAGCAAGGTGTTATGTACACATATATATATATGTATATATATATATATATATATATATTGTTTAAATATATATTAAACAGTGACAATTACATTACTCATCACCAGCAAGGAAATCACATTTCCGCTTACGATAATACATCAATGCCGTAAAATATATTTTTGAAAATAAAAATACACTCTAAACATTCTGTATTATAATTTTTTTATTGCAAAATTTTACTGCACAATATCAGAAAATCCTTTGTATTGCCCAACATCCTAAAATGTGCAATAATATGTCCAAATAAAGTTATTAAGTTTTAAACTAGGAAATGAATAGCGTACCATCAGGACAGAAGCATCCTTCAACACAAGTGGCGTTCTCCTTCACTAGAATATCTGGTAGAGCACAGCTGGGTTGAGTATCGGGTCCACAGGATTTATAGACTTTGCCGGCTGGACAAGTCATTGCTGTGAAAATAAAAAAAAATATTACTCATAGGTTATTCTTCTTCTTTGGAATATTAAATAAAAAAAAATTACGTATTAATTTATATATAAAAACTTACGGCAAGTGTCAGAGTCTCGCCACGCCCTCATCTCCTCTACGCCGTGTCTAAGACACTCCTTGGCGTACACTGATACTGTTTTACACGCACATTCTTCTGGACCTAAAAATTTATATTAATAAAATAGGTATATCGTAACAATATCAACTTTATAACTTTATATATTCTTCTGTAAATTCAATTTACTGATTTCTATATTACTAATACCAACTGCACAAATCATATTTCAATAATTTATTAAAAAGGAAGCCACTCGTAGCGCAGAGGCACAAATTGTTACTGTAAACGCGACATGTTGTGGGTTCGATTCCCACTCGACGAAAATTAAATGTTTAATATTTCCATTTTCTTCGCTCTGGCTTTTAGGCAAGCCGCGGCGTTGAGTTCCGCCGCACAACACGCTATACTTCCGATATAATTCGGCGGTAAATAGTGAACGGAGTGTCGTAACACTAGGTTCCCTTTGCCTTTCCTGATGTGTGCAGGATACAGCGTGATATTAAAAAAAATTATAACGTACAAAAATTTTATTCTAAATAATATTAAATAAATTAACTTACTTAGAGTCGTGACACACGCGCAATAGTCCCATTGACAGACTTCTAGAAGTTGAGATACGTCCATTACCTAAAAAAATATAAACTTTATTATACTGAAATATAATATAAACATTGTTTCTATTATATGCTCTTATTTTCCACCTACAAAACATTTCCTCAAGTAAATTTGAAAAGGAACGTCTACATATACATTATATTAATAAGTGAAATGAAAATTTTCAGTGACACAAGGACATCTCCTTTGAGACTCGAAGGACTGATAAGTATCAAATTTGGCAGTTACAGTTCATATAGAGAAAGAGAATAGAATGAAAATTATAAATATACGTTGCAAAGGTCACGCGTATTATAAACGTCCAATGGTTCTTTAATATCATAAAATAACTAAAAACACTTCGCAATACGCGAAAAACATTTTACACTTTACACACAAATATTAAAAAAAATACCATTACCAACCTTAGAGCATTTTCGGAACTTATCCTTGCTGAAGACTTTAGAACAGAATTGCATTGCTTTTTTCATATCAGCATCTGATTTTAAGACGCAAGCGCTAGCATCTGAAGGACTTTCGTCACAAACATCTAAAAGATTTAATTATTATTAATTGTCAAAGTGTGAATGTTTAGTATATAAGCTATTATCAAAAAATCTTTTAATAGCTTTTATTAATATAAATCAATATCACTACTTCATTTTGGCAAAATGCTGGTAGCTCTTGAATTAATAATTCTATTTTTATGAAACGTAGCTAAGAACCACCGTGATGAACAAGGCTTTAGATTTAAAAAAAAACACATTCAAATTAGTTCATTAATTCAAGTGTTACAGTGCTATAGACAGACATACAAACAGACTGTGTATTTCATTATAATTGTGAAGCATTTTTTATTCACATTAAAGTATGTATAATTATTCTTATGTACAATAAAACCTTTATCGTAATAATAGCCCACCTCCAATCTTATTAAGCTGCCACGAAGCGATCATAACAGTTTTAGTGGGTGCGATCTCTCCCTCCTTCGTCCTCATATCGTTCTCTGGGTTCCCGTCGAGAGTGCCACAGAGACCTTCAGTTTTGTTCCAGAGCAGGACTGAACCTTCTACTATTACGAAGTTCTGAAAATAAGTTGTGTAAATTTTTATTCTTTGTTTTAGCTTCACACTGTGTCCGACATACGGGGGACGAATCCAAAACCGTCGCGTTTACAGTTACATCCTTGTGCCATTGCGCAACGACAGATTAGACAGGAACAACAGAACAGACAAGAATGACAGAACTGTTTAGCTTTAGTTTTTATCTTATAATATTATTACTTAAATAATATTATAAGATAAAAAGTAAAGCTAAACAGTTAGAGCATACCTAATATGGTGTTAATATAAATATATTTTTTCAGTTTACTTAGACGAAGTATGTTATTAGAATTTATATATGTGAAAGTTAACTTATTTAGCAAATATTGCAAGTTTTCCTTAACTCAATTTGAACGAATAGGACACAAATATAAAACAAAAAGTGTAACTCACATTGGTATCCCATTGCAAGGTGAGCCCCGCGTCCAGGTCGACGAGCACGCTGTCCCCGGGCATGGACACGCGCACGCCGGGCAGCGCCGCCGGCATCGGGATCATGCGCTTCGTGCTGCGGAACACCACCGCCCCGTCGTCTGTACGCACATGTTCATTTTAATGTTTTATAGTGCTATATATTCATAGAAATAGATAAAGACAAATATTTAAATAATTAAAGTTTGTTTTTTTGGTGTTAACGTTAAAGGTTCCATCATTTGAATTTGAAGGTTCCATTTGGGCTTTATCAGCTTCAGATAATACATATCTTGATGCATTAATTTTAGTTTTATCAATTTGTTAACAATTAAAGATAAATTAGGAAGAAATAAATAATATCTCTTTAAAACTAAAATCTAACAGTTAAAATAAAAAATGTCTATTTAGCTAACACTAACTATCCTTTCCAGAGGATAATGATGCATTTTTGATTTATACAATAAATGTTAAATATCGTAATATGTACATATATATAATAAAAGTAATACACCCTTACCGGAAACACTGAGCGTATACATTTTCTCCTCCAAATAAATTATAATTTCAGACGGACAGTATTCTCTTTCACACTTCGGATGTTTAATTGCGATCGTGTATTTGTGCTCTAATATATCACGTACTAGGATATGCTTGCAGGGAGACTGGAAGCTGGAAAATTTATTAATTTAAATAAAAAAGTATTCATGTAATAATAATGAACAATATAAAAACTCACTATATTAGAAATATATTATATAAGTAAAAAAAATAATTTTATATATATTATATATGTTATATTTATATATGTTATTTATATATATTATAGCAGACAGAACATGCGAACTGTTCCCATTAAAACACTTCTGTTGCCCACTTTCCGCCGAATTCCCGAGGCATTGCATGTTGAGTGTCGGAACTCAATGTTACCAGAACGAAGAAATGAAAATACTAAATATTTAATATTTAATTTCTCCGAATAAAAATCAAACCACAACCATTGCGTTTAAAGTAGTAGTTTTGTTTAATCTCTCAAAGATTGATGCCTTTATTTGATAGGCAGTTTGTATTTATAAAAAATTGTTAAAGGTTTTATAGCAAAACCCACAACCATCGCGATTACAATTAGACACCATTCTACGTCCCTTTAATTGATTTTTTTTTTCTAAGGACATACCTATATATTTTCCCATCAAATGTTTTGTAATGACTTCCGGCCCACGTTAAGCAGCTGCCGCCTTTAGGTACAAAGTCTTGTACGACGACGGTCACAGGTTTATTCCCCGTATTGTACTTTCCAGTGCCATGTGGTATATGTTCATATTCCCTTGATGAGTTTGAATGAAGCGAGCCTGGTATAAGCTGTAAGTATATAGTATTTTAAACTTCCTTTATTTATAGTAGTATTTTAAACCTATAGTATTTCAAACATTTTTAATATAAGTATTTTTTAAACTTCCTTTTTAAATTTATAATTTATTCATAAATATATTTTTATATTAAGAAATTTTATTGTTTAAATATAAATGCTAATTATAAGGAAAGAGCTGATAATCTTCAAACGACCAAAAATATTATTTTCTTGAATCATGGATCACTATCGATTAAGTCATCTATCAAACAAAAAAAAACTAAATCAAAATCAGTTCATTGGTTTGGAAGATGATGCCAAAAACAGACATATACTTTGACTCCTCTGTTTTCGTTAGGGGTTAAAAAAAATTTGCTATATTTATATGAAAATTATTTACCTCTTTCGGATGATGGTTGGATGGCGTTATCACGATGACTTCGTCTGAAACAAAAATGAATTATTTACCCATTTCTATTAGTTAAATAATTTACTATTTCATTTATTAGATAAAATATATATGTATCGTCCTTTTTTAAGAATTGGGACATACGGAATCGGTAATAACGTTTCATATTATTTTTTAAAGTATAAAGTAGAAAGAAGTGTGAAAATATTGTACTTACATATAAACCTTTTTTTCTATTATTTTATGGGATAAATATAACTTATACGAGTTGTCTCTGTTCTGTTAAAATGTATCCATTTCATATACAACTGTACGGTCGACGAGTCGTGGCCGCTTAAGTTAGCTGTAGACCGTTCAGTACTAAAAATATTACTAAATGAATAATAGTAAAACAAATATACTTACTAAAAACACAATGCGGTATCGGTTGCGGCTCGAACACTCCGCTGGAGTACAGGCAGGTGTACTCGTCAGCTCTGGGCACGCTGAAGGACGCTCCGGCGGGACAGGACAGCTGGCAAGTGAACTTCTCCATGTCGCCGCGGCAGCTGTACCCGCCGTTGAAGGCAAGCTTGCGGACGTCGCACACACTGGCCGCTGTTAAAACGTGCTCAATTTTAGTAACTTCATCATATATATTTTTTTCATTTTTGAATCGAACCCATAAATAATTATAGAAATAACTCAGTCAGTTTGTTATCTCAATATCTCCCACTGAGCTATGATGACCTCAATGATAATTACATGCATATAGGCTTTGCATATATTCGTATATATATTAGAAGATAAATTAGATTTAAAAAAATGATAAATAAGAAAATATATTATAAACTTACAATATTGACATTGAGGGCCTCTGAAATCTTTAGGACACTGACAAATGTTGACAGATAGACAAACACCACCATTTAAACATGGCGGATTACACTCTGGTTCGCAGTCGGGAATCGAACTTAGATCCGCCCTGGTCGGCTGCCACTGTCCTTGCATACATCGTATGTTAGCTATGGTAGAGCCATCTATGAACTTGTGACCTTCCATACAGTTTATTGTGCAAAATCTGTTGAATGAAATTTTTAATTTGATTTCTGATATTAATGTTGTAATCTTTACTTTTGGAAAATTTTAAGAACTTTGTAGAAAAAAGGGAAAATTTAAGATTTTTTCAAATCTAGCACGGACATTGGTAAACGGTCAAAATTTGTCTATGTTGTATGTACTAAATGATTAGTAGTTAAACTTTGTAGTTATTGGGTTTTTTACCGACCTTAAGATATACAAGACTCAAAATCAATAGAGGAAGTAAATAAAAATTGTTCGATTTTGAGCCACATTTTGTTGGAATTTCTAGTTTCTTAACTTTAAAGTATCATTATTTCAAAAGTATGAACTTGAACATATAAAGAATGAATTGTAAGATTAAAGTTCTTTATCGATGTCACTTACTCAGAATTAGAGCATTTCATATGTGAGTTCTTAGGCAGCGGTGGGTTGGCGAGGCAGGGCTTCTTCTCGAACTCGCAGTACTTGCCTTGGAAGTTGGGCGGACACAAGCAAGTGTTCGTGTCCACACATAATCCGTTGTTCTTGCACTCGACTTCGCATGTTGCTATAGAAAAGAAAGCAAATATATCATCAAATCTGAGAAGATAAATCTAAAAAATATATTACTAAAAAGAATGAATCTATCAGTGGCGAGGTGTGTAATTTATTAAAAAAAGATCGGTTGAAGATAGTCATAATATTTATGCTGTGCTGCAAGCCCGAATTTAAGTATTATTTTATATGCTGATAATTTTGAGAAGTGGGTTCCATGGGAGATTTTATTGATTGGAGAGTGGGTCCCAGCTGTTAATCCGTCTATTTATTAGCGCCATTATGAAAAAGCTACGCTAGAAAGCCGTTAAGGTGGCATTACTGTTAACAATAATTGAGAATTTACTTACTTATTTTTATAATGTTAATTTATCGATCTAATTACATAAATTTATAACAATTGTTATATTATAGTGCTTAACGTTCCGACCTATAAGTCCTTAGACATCAAGAAAATGTCCGATCTAAGTGTATATTTCTATCAAATTGATTAATAGGTATGTATTTATATAAAATTGATTTTAAAGAAAGTCCTGCTGAGTATCTTGCGCCGGTTCTTCTCAGATCTGGGGCATTAACTGTAGTGAACTGGTGGTAAATTGTTTGACGTTAAAAAAAATTAAGCATGTCATTTCTTATTTTAAATAAAATTATTTGACTTTGACTTTACTAGCGACCCAAACGTGACTTCGCCCACTATTTTTTTATATTATAGCTAAATTATATAAAATTTTTATATAAATTGTAATGTGTGTTATTGTAGTTTATAAGCTATATTACTGTGACGTTTCATCTAAAGTAGTTTTGCCTGAAAGTAGAACAAACCATCCATCCTCTCAAACTTTCTTATTTATTATATTAGTAGGATAAATGTTATAAAATAATTATTCACTTGTATTGATTTAATTTAATAAATAAATCAATTTAAGCATTGTCGTATAAAATTTCACTAGGAAACCTTTATCTTAGAAAACAAATTTATAATTAGAAAATCAAATTATCCAAGAGCAACACGTTCCTAAAATAATCGAAGAAAATCCTTCCTTCAGTTTAAACCAGACATGAGAGACATAGATGCAGATGAAAAAGCCGCAATTAAACATAAATTCTATTTTAATTTCAACCGTGACCCAAAAACAATGAATTAACAGTTATCTATTTTATTATTATATTTGAGTTGCGAATAACTGGTCGCATATTTTTTGTTTCCGCCAAACAGAGATAGCTCCCACGCCGTTTGATTGTGAGGGCCTAATTATTTAGGTTCTAATTTAAATACTAACATTGATAAGTCTATAAGGTTAAAATGTTATAATGATAATCCGTGCGTATCGGTTAGTCTAATCTGCCAATACAAAAATAATACTATCAGCATAACGTATAAAATATGTCAATTAACGTTTAACTGTAAGTTCGTCTAGTGAAATCTTTCTGTGCACAGGGACTAAGCGGTTGCGGTGGCTAAAGCTTCAGGATGAGAAACCTCCTTATAATATTTATTACAATATATAATTTTATTATCAAAGAGGAAAAATATGTTAATTTATTTATTATTATGATGAATTTTATAAATATATCTTTATAATAAAAAACCCTTCTGAATCACGTCTGATAGGACGAGTATCTTCATAAAGTTCAATTCGATGATAAAAAATAATAGCGGATAAATTAGCAAGAAAGAGATAACAAGTGCAAGGGTCACAATTTTATTAAAACTTTTTACCAGTAATATAATCATGTTATATAATATTAAATTAAATAATAAAAATAGTAATATAACAATTTTATAAAATAAATATTCTTATTCACTGTAAGAATATTTATTTTGTTTATAATATTTAATGGGGCTTTAATTCGCAATTATTGTTGAAAGTTCGTAGAATTTATTATTTATATATATATATATATATATATATATATATATATATATATACATATATATATATATACAACTCTTCCGTCACTAAATGATAGATAATGTATATATGATAGTGCAAGACGTAGAAAGCTGAGAGGCAAGTTCGTTTCATTCAAGAGTAGGGGGCACTAAGATTTCAAGAATCGGAAACACGGGTTTTACATTTTACAATTCTCGTAAACGACAACAATAAATTAAGTGATAAGTTTTGAAATAAGGATTTCCCTGTATAAAAAATACAAAATTCGACGTTGTTTATAATTTTCAGTTAAAGTTTATACCTACGTGTTCGCAAATATATCCTAACTATCTACAAAAAAAAAACAAAATAGCATATAATATTACAAATATATAAGCTTATCTATATTACATACACTTAGCATCCTGTTTATTTAACAGTAGACTTTAAAGCTAATCCTAGTATTCTACCTAACTGAATAGATCAGTTCTAAAGTAAATAAAAATGTAGTAAAAATACTTTAATTTAATTTTAATTATAATATTCTTTTCGTTAATTTCTCTGATTTTGAGCTTTTTTTAACTAAAAATAATCGATTCCTTGTGTAGGATTTGAACCCACAATCGTTTAAGTACCGTAAATCAATAAATTTAATTACCTTAAAAAGCTTTATATTAGTCGTCCTTAATATTATTTACTTTATATTTAGGTATAAACCAAAAAATCGTAATAACTTACCCTTATATGCTTGGTTGGCATTGTTGGCGAAATTAGAGTACGACGGCCTGCAAAAAGTAAAATGATAAATATCATATAATCTATATATATAAAAGGACTTGTGCTGACTGACTGAGGTAAGACGCACGCACAGCCGTAACCGCTGTGCGTAGAAACGTGAAATTTGGACAGATGTTTATTTTCATATTCTGGACATCCACTAAGAAGGGAATTTGAAAAATTTTAACCCTAAAGGGATGAAATAGGGGTTGAAAGTTTGTATGGAAAAAAAACTTAATCTGCACCGATTTTTATAAAATTTTAAATTCAGACTCTTAATAATATTTAATTGAACACATGTTTCATGGTTTTTAAGAATTCACCCCCTAAGGGTTCAAATAAGGGATTGAAAGTTTATATGGAAAAATCTTTAAATTGCCACCGATTTTTATAAAATTTTAAATTCAGACTGTTTAAAATATTTTATTGAACACGTGTTTCGTGGTTTTTTTTAGAATTCACTCCTAATAAGCGGGCGAAGCCGCGCGCGCCCTCTAGTTTTTTATAAAATCTTATGAGGCCGTCGTGGCGTAGTTACACTAGCGCGTGACACCAACCGCAACTATTGTGCGCTCATTTTTAAACATTTTTTAAAGTGTTATTCCACACTTAGGAAAAAAAAATTTATACGTTTTCTAAATAAGTATTGTGCGCCCGTTTTCCACTCATAGGAATGAAATAGTTAATATTTTGATGTCCGCGCTCAGGTAACAAGGAAAAGCGCGGCGTTGAGTTCTGCCATTCATGCAGTGCTTCAGGAATTCTTATTCTTAGTCTTAACACTAATCTCCCTCTATCTGCCCAGAGACCATATTCGGGATAAAGCGTGTAGCTAAAAAAAATATTTAAATATAACCATTCCCAAAAATGGGCATCGTACCCAGTCATTGTACCTACTATTAGACGTTGCCCCACTGCGTCAGGGTGACCGCCCTGAAGTTAGCTGTATATTTCCGCGCAGTTTTAATTTTAAACCTTTTCCTACTTTTGATTATTTTGTTTCCGAATAAAGAAGCAAAAATTCAGAAAACTAAACTTCGGGGCGGCCACTACTTATTGACCGTACTGAAAACAACACTAATTTTTTCAATAAGTTTTAATACAAATCATGAAAAAAATATATCAAAATACAAACAAACAGAATAAAAAGTATCTAAATGTTGCAGCAAAATCAAAAATCTCATTTAATTTGGAAACTTATATCTTATTAATACGAAACAAAACGAAAATATGTATAGGTTAATTTTTCAAATAACTTACCCATAACCTGACGAGTCCCATGACCGTGATTCACCATACATGTTTTTGTGTCCTCCGTAT
>DWMY01003162.1:0-10594 GCA_018249775.1 Heliconius hecalesia formosus
AGTAAGACACTCCGCTCTCCAGTTTCCGCCCAATTTCCGAGTTGAATGGTGAAACTTTCTTGTTACCAGAGCGAGGAAGTGAAATTACCAGGCGACGCGCTGTGCCGCTACATCACGACGGTCTCTTGTTTTCTTTGAATATTTTTTTTAGGGTTGCTTTTTTTAATTCTTTAATTTTTACTTGGAAAGGTCAGACTAGGCTTAGAGACGAAAGTTAGATGTACAAAACTACCATATAGTACCCTAGAGGTAGAGGAAGGCCGTGTACACAGTGTCAAGATTATATAAAAAAGAGCTTCAATGGTCAATAAAGGACTTTATTAATTTATTTTATAACCGCTACTTCTCTATGTACGTGTTTCATTTCATAGAACTTTGTTACTTTTTATCCCATACAAAGTTTTGATACTCCTGAACCAAATATTTGTTGTATCTTTTGTTTATTTCATGTAAAAAGCTCTTTGAAATAATTAAGACTACCTTAACTTAACTTAACGTAACTTTTATATTGAGAATTATTGGTAAAGAAATTAATTTATTTTAAAAATATGAGATACTAGCTGCCCACTCGCGGCTTCGCCCGCATATCACTTATAATTCTTTTGTTATGCTGCATTTGCCATAACATAATCAATATAAATAATATAGTCAATATAATTAGTATAATCAATATAATATATACATTCAATACTTTTGAAAAAGTGCAAGCACCACATGGCTGCTTGTGAGGACGAAATCGGCGGCAAAGACAGGACTCGTGCTTATACTTTCGGCCGAAAAAGAAGCGTTGAATTATCTAAAATTACATTTTCTCAAGAAGTATACGTCCAAAATACATGCAAAAAGCAATATAAAATGCCAAAGCATGTTTTCATAAAATTTCCTTGATGATGAAATAATTTTCGTTCTTAAGGTTGAATATATTTATCAAATAAAAAACGTTGAACCTTGCACTTTTTAATTATTTTTTGTCACAAAATGCCTTATGACTCATTTATTAGAGGTAGATAAACAAACTCTTTAGCTTTATAATATAAAGAATTCATACGATATTAGAAATATAAAATCAATAACTAATCTAATATCAAGCTAAAATAAAACAAATCACCTAAGAGAATGTATGGGGACCATAAAATCTTTCTTTACAATATAGGGACTGAACGCTCAGCCCATCCCATGAGGTCAGCGGGCAGCCTGCTATTGACAAAGCCATAATATATATTCACACAAAATAAAATCCGGCTCCTTTGGACCATTCAGAATGTGCGGGGCTTTTAAATTTACGGATTTAGGGATTTTGTAAGAATATTTTTATTTATAGCTTGCATAAGCAGGATACGCAAAAAGAAGCTAATGTCAAGACACTCCGTTCTCCACTTTTCGAGACGTTGCATGTTGAGTGGTAGAGTAACCAAAGCAAGGAAAATAATAATATTTCATTCTTCAATTGGAAAACGAACTTACAGCCGTCGCGATCACAGGTGTTACACGCAATTCCGCTGCGTCAAGACGGCCATATAGCCTCAACTATGTAAAATTGCTTAGTGGTCAGAGCGCCTGGTCGGTTTCCAGGAGGCGCGGGTTCGAGTCCCGCTGCGTTCAAATTTTTATACGTTTTCTAAATAAGTATGTAAAATTATGTTTTAAAGAATATAAATATAAATTTATTCAAAGTCTAGTTACATCCGGCTAATTTTTTTTTCATGATTTTATAGGGATAAGCATGTAACTGTTACTAGTTACTACTACTAACTACTACTAAAAATAACAATAATTAAGTTTTTAGTATAATTACACACATTTCTGTGGATTCGCCTTCTGTGGTATGTAATATATTTACCTGTAGCTTTGTTTGTTTAACCGAAACAAATAACTAAAAGTTTAGTTGCATTGTTGAATAGCCTTCTTTGACTAAAACAAATAAAAAAATACAATTTAAACCACACGAACTCTTCCATTTTATAATATTAGTATAAATCGTATAATATAGTAAACCAATTTAATATCTCAGAAAACAAATAAAAAATAAATGTCAAATCCTATCCGCCATTTCCAAGGCCACACACAAAGAATTGGACCGTGTTTGCAAGTGCCAATTGGACTACCCGGGTCGCCGGACAATGCCTCTGAACGGACTCTATTAGCGCCAAACTAAGTGGAATTCTCTGTATAGATTAACGCAAATGTTCCACTACCGACATTACGATAATGAGACATCTAAAAGCAATCCTGAGAAATAACTAGTAGTGTAATGACACTCTGAGGTATACAAAATCTTATTGACACTGCGGTAAAATCCTAGCAGAAACTTTGTAAATGCTATTTTGCTTTAAGTTTTCGTTTAGCTGTACACGAAACAAGATACACATAGGGGAACCTGAGAACTTAGTGTTAAGACATTCTGTTACCATTAAGACTCTTTCGCTCCCCACTTTTTCCGCTGAATTCTCGAGGCATTGCATATTGAGTGGCGGAATTCAACGACGGGCTTTGTCTCGTTATCAAAGCGAGGAAATGAAAATTAAATAAGCGGGTTGAAAATAAAAGACACATACCTACACACGAGTATTAGGTAAAATATATACTAACTATTTTAATACATTAGAAATTTAAATAATCATATTTAGTTTGTACCTAGTGCCAAGAGAGATTTTGCTTTTGGCAACATTTTCCAGCATGCCCTTACCAACTCTGTTCGGAACTAGCCAACTCGACTACTATGTATCGAACTCAATGTTAAATGTAACTTTCAAGTAAAACAACTGTGGTATGATTTTTTAGATTCGATTTCCGCTAGGGGAAATTAATTATTTAATATTTTTAATTTCCTCGCTCTAGTAATAAGCAATACCTCAACAATTTGGCGGAAAGTGGAGAACGGAAGTGTCTTAATGGGAATTGAATGTCAAAAAATTAGGTCTACAGGTTCCCTCTACATACCCTGCTATGTGTGGGATACCTACAGCGTAAAGCAAAAAGAGTCATAGGTATATCCTAATTTAGGTATAAGTCCAAAGTTCTTTAAAATTTATTTAGCAGCTTCACGCAGTATCCCGCACACAGTAGGGTAGGCAGAGGGAACCTAGTGTTAAGACACTCCGTTCCCCACTTTCTGGCGAATTCTGGAGGCATTGCGTGTTGAGTGGCTGAACTCAACGCCGCGCTTAACCTCGACACCAGAGTGAAGAAATGGAAATATAAATTTTAAGTAAATATTTCATCTCCTCGAGTGGGGATCGAACCCACAACCAGTCGGTTTTACAGTCACACTTCGTGCCGCTGCGCCACGACTGGCATTAATTTAGCAGTTCTTGGGATATTAGAGTATTTTTGGAGGTGCAATATACCTATGTACTTAGGTAATTGATAGGTTTATTAAAGTAGTTTATATTTATAAATTACATGTTTAATGTTAGACAATGTTACTTTATCCCGTTAAATTTTACAAAGGGGACGGCTCTACTCGCGTCGTCTAATAACAATTAAAATTAATTTTCTCGGAGGCAAAATGCTTCAGTTTTAGCTTAATGCTTCATTTATTACCACATTGTAATTCGTCTCTCTATAGCAAGAAGTCGTGTTACAACTTTGACTTAATAACCTTTTAATATGTGATGTTTGAACATTAAAATAATGAATTAAAAGGATGTTTGTAGGTTCAAACTCAGTTGGAGGCAATCGAGCATCCACGTCGACAGAAAACAGAGTTCTAGGTGGGCTTTTCTAGACCTGTCATCACACTTCACTAGAAGATTAACATCAACAAATCACAAAAACACAAAATAAGACAAAATAAACACATTTTATCTTTATATATTATCTGTTGACTATTTTAAATCCTTTACCCATGCTGTCATCGACTCCAAATATAACGAATATTAAATAGTAAATTAAATTAGCTTCACGTTGTATCCCGCACACAGCAGGGTAGGCAGAGGGAACCTAGTGTTAAGACATTCCGTTCCCCTCTTTCTGCCGAATTCTGGATGGCATTGCGTGTTGAGTGGCAGAACTCAACGCCGCGCTTAATCTCGACACCAGAGCGAAGAAATGGAAATATAAATTTAAGTAAATATTTCATCTCCTCGAGTGGGGATCGAACCCACAACCAGTCGGTTTTGCAGTCACACCTCGTGCCGCTGCGCCACGACCGGCCTCGTTAAATAGTAAATACTTTAGTATATAACTATCAATAATTTCACTTATTATTTTTATATATTTTTTTACTTTGGAGTCGTTAAAATATATTTTCTAATTTTGTTTTTTTTTGCTTCACGCTGTATCCCGCTTTTGTAGCAAGGTTAGCAGAAAGAGCCTAGTGCTAAGACACTCCGCCCCCTAGATACCAGAGTGAAAAAATGAAAATATTTAATATTTAATTTCCTCGAGTGCGGATCGAACCCACAATGTCGCATCTACAAACACACGCTTGTTGCTCTGTCCCACCATTGGCCTAACCCATTCTCTATAAAGTCTATAAGATACCTATTTTCTATAATTTAATTTTTGTTTAAGTTTGAGCATATACGAGTAAGTATAGTAAAAATATATATTTTTGATTTTAAAGTCTGTTTTAATTTAAATATTTTCGTTTACATCAGTTTGGTAAAAAGCATAACTCAGAATTTGGATTCGCAACATAATACATCATGTCAACAAAACAAATGGAAAGTGTCATAGGCAACTCAAATGGCGAAAAGGCAGAGAGAGCCTAATTTTCGAAACATTCCAAGTTGATTGGCGGAACTCAACGCCGCGAGAGATATGTAAAATTAATGTAATATAACAACTTGATAATAATAATAAAAGTATGAATATCTATAGGTATCTTCGTATTTACAAAAGAAAAGTAAGATAATCATGCAAAAACCCCAAGTTATACTATCAAGCGGGATTTACCAATATATTGAAATGAACGCCATACTGATAGAGTTGAACGTTATCTTGTTTTACATGCGATAGTTGTGTGTGTATTTAAATATTTTTACAAGTTTGTATTTATATTGTCTCTTTAGTAGTATTTATCTGAAATTTAGATTACAACTTTAGTCTTAATGACATTGATATGACATGTAAACAATATTATTGTTAATCCAAAATGTCTGACTCTACAAAATGGCGGATTACTAATTTTTTTACAAGCCACAAACATAACATGGGTATGAAATAAAAGAGCTTGGTTTTTAAAATACAATTCCCCATTAAAAAAATCTAGAAAGCTTATGTTTAAAAAGTTCTTTTTATTTATTTAATTATTTATTATCGGAAAATGTTTTGCATCCCTCCGTTTTGTTCAGGCAAATGGTTTTCTAGTTAGCAAAATGCCTCAATGAAATCTATAAAAAGAATGCCTTCACTTGACATCAGTCAGCATCTAAGCATCTACCAACAACAAATAATTTAAATAATAGATACACGTTGTATCCGTCATTTAATAGGAGAGGTAGAAAAAAAACACAGTGTTAAAACACTCTGTTCTTCTCATATCGCCTTATTTTTGAGACGCTACGAACTATATGGTGGACTTCAACGCCGTGGTTTCTCTTATTACTAGAGCTAGGAATTAAAAATAGTATCGAACCCACTACCGTCGCGGGTACAGCCAGACTCTAGCTGTGCCTCTATCTGTCGTAGTTTAAAATAACAATAATAAAATATTTATTGCCATGAAATACATACACAATTTAACAACAATAGAACATTATTATAGCTGACATTATAGCAAAAGATGTAACTCAGCTAATGAAGCTTGTGTTCAATTACACCTTAGAAATCCTGCTCCCACCCTGATGATGAGCTGGTGCTAATGAAAAAGGACAACAAACTCTCCATTTTACTCTTTTAAAATTCTAATCATATTTATAAATGAGCTAATTTATAATTTAGGCAAATACAAACAATAATTAAAAATCAAACGCATTTAAACTTTTCGCCATAATTACTATCGCTTTATTAGTCCCAGTGGCGTAATTTATAAATCTATGTTTAAAGAAACTTAGTAATGGCATGTTTTTAGTGAACTTTAATAATTAAAACGAGTTTGGTTTCAGAGAGAGCGTTGCTGATTGCCATGAAAGTTTCCAAAGCTATTATACTAAGTTTTATAAGTCAGCTAAGGAAGGACGTGACGAAAAAACGTTACAGAGGATATGTGATTCAAGAAAGGATAGTAGGATTGGAAGACAGAAATCTAAGTTGATTTTCTTTTTTTCCGCTCCGCACTGTATCGTGTACACACATCCACATACACGCCTGAGTGCCTTTAGTTTTTTTGTCATTGGTCATTCGTGCATAAAGAGGTGTTGAAATGTTGTGTTGAGTGGCGGAACTTAATTTCGCGCTTTTTTTTATTTTGCTTTGCTTTATTTTGTCACTAGAGCGACTAAATAGAAAACAAAATATTCCTCCGAGTAGGAATAGAACCCACGTCACGTTTACAACCCCACTGCGCCACTACGATCTCTTATTGATAGAAAGGATAATCCAAAAGCGACTATAACTGGACTAGAATAAACAACTCATTTAAAATCTACTACGATAGAACCCTTTGGAACTCAAAATTTATCTCATTTTCAATTCGTGGAATTGAAAATGAGATAAATTTAAAATTATATTTCTTATCATGTAATAAGCTAACTAGCTTCAAGTTACATCAGTAAACAACTGACATTCGATATCTGCTGGTGAAATGCAAAATAGGTATAAATACAAAACCATCCTTGTGTTTATGTTAGTAATAAATTTATTACCAAAACATACGAGTTGATAAGTAATAACTAAGGCTAGTAGTAGCGCAGAAGCATGTAGATGTAAGCAATACAGGTGATAGGTTCGATTCTCACTCGATGAAATTAAATATTTGGCATTTTCATTTCGCTCTGGTAATGTAGCAAAGCGCGGCGTTGAGTTCCGTCATCCGAATTCAACACGCAACGCCTGCCACAACAACGAGAAGAGGAGAACGGAAATGTAGGAATGGGAACGGAGTGTATTAAAACTAGGTTCATCACATAAATATTATATTTATTTATTTAAAAAACATATAAAAGTTTTAACTTAAATATATTTAAATATGTTCCTTTTCTGAATCAGTAAACAAAAATAAAAGTCTTAAGTTAATAAAAATACAAAAAAAAATATAGTTACATCACTTTGGCAATATTCATATTATATTCTATTTTATTTTAACTTTTTGTTATCGAGTCTTTCGTTTCTTGACAACAAATAAAAGAATTACTCAGGCTTACCTAAATTTGAAATCTGTTTTCATTTTAACTATTTTAATATTTTAATGAGATTTTTTAAAATACGTTATATAAATGCTAACACATATAACCAACAAGCCGCCGTCGAAAACACGAACAAAATACTAAAATATATTCAAAGGTATAATTTTGTGTAGCCATTTTATATACAATTGTACATATTATATTACATTTTGATACATAAATCTGGAGATAGAAGTTGCAGTAAAGAGCACGCGGTGTCAGCAAAAGGCAATATCGGATATTCTATTGCACTGCCGTTTGCATTAACTAAAGGTTTGCTTTAATTTTATATGCAAACTAGTGGCTTTATTACCTGTAGCATCCAAAAAAAAAATCAAATCAGCTTCACGCTGTATCCCTCACACAGCAGGGTAAGCAGAGGGAACCTAGTATTAAGACACTCCGTTCCCCACTTTCTGCCGAACTCTGGAGGCATTGCGTGTTGAGTGGCAGAACTCAACGGCGCGCTTAACCTCGACACCAGAGCGAAGAAATGGAAATATAAATTTAAGTAAATATTTCATCTCTTCGAGTGGGGATCTTACCCACAACCAGGCGGTTTTACAGCCATACTTCGTGCCGCTGCGCCACGACTGGCCACGTTGGACTGTAGCATCTAAATAAAAATAATTGAGATATTTGTATGACACAATTTATTCAAATGTTTAACATCTGTACTAATATAATAAAGCGAAAGAGGTCGTTTGTTTTTTTAAACGCTAAGATCTCTGGAACTACTGGTCAGATTTGCTTTTATTTTTGTTTTCTATGAAAGCTACATACCTCAGGAGTGCTATATATATATAACGTTAAGGTTTAATTCTTAGCTAACCTTAAATAATGAAATAACAATAATTAGGAACGGCATTGTATTACTTTTCCGCGTTCGCTGCACAATTACTTAAATATATGAAAGTACATTGAACTACAAAAACATTTATTTTTATTAGCTCTAAAATAAAGTCCGCGACACCCTATATCTATAAAAAACGATTGAATGTATAAATTATATAATCTGCCTTTTGGCAAATGCAGCCTAGTAAAAAAATTAAAAGTGGTATGCGGGCGAAGCCGCGAGTGGGCTGCTAGTTACATAATAAAGCCCAAAGCATTCCTCGACAAACATTCAAACACAAAGAGATTTTTTTAATTTTAACAATAATTCCTAAGATTAGCGCGTAAAATCGAACAAACCATTTAGCTTAAAAATATGAGAAGGCTAGGTGTACATTTTATTTGTAAATCAGTTGTAGTTAGTTTAGACTTTACGAAATTTGTCGTCGTCATACTTGCAACATTAGCATGTTGCAAGTATGTTGCAGTTGATATGCAAAGAAAACTTAGTGTTGGTTTTCCATTTTCCAGCCGAATTAAGGCATTCTGGCTTTATTGGCGGGGCGCAACACCTCACTTCCTTATCAGAGCAGCTTATCAGAGCAGGGAAGTGAAGATAACTTACTCAGGGACAGAGTACCCTCATCTTTTAACCCAACTGGTGTCACTGTTAACCTCAATTTCGAAAGAAAAGTGATTTCCTTAAATTGGTACTGAATTTACAACCACTATAGTAGATATATATATCTAAAGTTATTTAAAGTTCCAAGTAAACAACTTGGAACTTTAAATATAGTGGTTGTTACTGCGCTGTTTACTTTATTCACTTCAATTTTCACTAATAGACAAGTTGATTCAAGGTATAAGTTTCCATATTGTATATGTCCGCTCACATATTATATTAGAGTAAAGCTGAGAATATCAAAAATTTTAATGTGTATAATAAAAAAATCACAGTAAGGAACTTTAGACTTTGTTTGCCTTTCCTAGTGATTACTTTTACATTACATTACTTTTTATAGAGAAAGAAACAACTTTATCGAGACTTGGCTGGTTTTTTAAGGTTTTTGGTGACTTCTTTTTGCAGAAAGCAGGTTTTTAATTGATTAGCAGATTTTGCCAATAAAGAAGAGCCAAAAATCAGAATAAATAAGGGTAACCACATACATATGTATGTACATCAATAAAACACGCCCATCACACTGAAAAACGATTATTCAGGCGACATTTCAATTTCTCACATAGTTTAGCCCAACTGAGGGCACTGTCGTGCCCCCAGATAGAGAGTCTACTTACTGTTATTTTTTTGCAACGTTTTAGCGTTTTAAGTTGTGTTTTTTTAGCTTCCCGCTGTATCCAATGCGGGATACAGTGGGAAAAGAGAGATCAACTTTTTATTGTTAATTACACAATTAGTAAAGAAAGTATTTTAGCAAACACTTTTATACGCCGTACTTTGACCCACTAGTAAAAAGATCAGAAATAAATAATAAATATTTATACAGTTTGTGATATTTATGAAACGAAGTGTTTTAACACTAGGTTCCCAGGTTTCCGCTGCCTTTCCTGCTATGTGCGGAATACTCGTGAAGCTTAAAAAAAGATATAAAGAAAATAGTGAAAATAAATTAAAATTTTCCAAACTCGATATTCTAATAAGTAAGATAAAGCACGGCATCGATGCTTCACTTTGATGGAGTAAACTTTGATTAGAGATTAAATTCTTAATACAAGATCGACACTTATCTTTAGACATATGAATAAAATTTTATGTATGTCTATGATTTCAAAGTAACTATATTTTTCAAGCGCATATAGTGTTTTACAAACAATCAATCATTTTTTTTTAATCTTTCTATCATTCTGTTTGTCCAGGCCAATCTCTGGAACAGAAGGATCAATTTGGACTTGCAATGAAATATAGAGGGAATTGTGGAGTAACATACGGGCCTGGTTATCCTTTTTATCCAGTTTTTTCGCAGGAATAGCCACGTTTACTGTTCGCGAGTTGGTACCGCTTTTTCTAAGTAAGAAAATACATAACTACTAAATATTATCATCTTTGCGAGCAAAATCAAACTAAATTCCAAAGGATTTTAATTACGACTTATTAAGTAGGTATATAAATACCCATACTAAAATGACCAACCAAAATTCTCCCCTAAATATACCTAAATAACATTGAATAAAAAAGAAGCGGGCGAAGCCGCGCTGGGGGCGCTAATAGAAAATATAATTGTTTTTGTACTTTATTTTACAATTGTGTACGTACGTAGGATTTGAACCTGAGTTTTTTATTGACACTACTAACATACATTCCTATTAGCTTCACGCTGTATCCCGCACACAGCAGGGTAGGCAGAGAGAACCTAGTGTTACGACACTCCGTTCCCCACTTTTTGCCGAATTCTGGAGGCATTGCGTGTTGAGTGGCAGAACTCAACGCCGCGCTTAACCTCGACACCAGAGCGAAGAAATGGAAATATAAATTT
>DWMY01003163.1:0-10593 GCA_018249775.1 Heliconius hecalesia formosus
ATAATTAGATAATTGACTTTTTTACAAATTATGTATTTGTATCGCCTCTTAAGGTATTAAATAATAGTGAAACCTGAAATATATCTCAAAGGACTCTCTCTAAACATGAGTTTTAAAAAAATACTAAATATATTACCATTTTGTAAAATTAAAATATCAAATCAAATCAGTATCCCGCACACAGCAGGGTAGGCAGAGGGAACCTAGTGTTAAGGCACTTCGTTCCCCACTTTCTGCCGAATTCTGGAGGCATTGCGTGTTGAGTGGCAGAACTCAACGCCGCAACAAAATATCCGCATTGTTATTAATTTACTCATTGTGGTAAGTAACTCCCACTCTTATTATAGCGTCATTTGCCATAAAGCTTAAAGGCGCAGAGGCACAAGCACGCGATCATAAACGCAACGTTTGTGGGTTCGATTCCCACTCGGAGCAATAAAATATTTAATATTTTAATTGTCCTCGCTCTGATAACGAGGCAAAGCGCGACTTTGAGTTCCGCCACTCTATAAAAAAAATGAGGGAAGTTGTATATCATTAGTATACTTCTTTTCAAAGTGTTATCCACACACTAAAGACAACAACAACAAGCGTTTAAGAATTTTGATGTAGCTCGATAAGAACGTACTGTTTTTTTGTTTAGAGCACTTGCATGATTTACAAGAGTCAAGAGGCGCGGATTCAAGTACCTACCGCTATGTTAAATAAATTATATGTTTTTATATATTTTCTTACTCATTGTAAACGTGACGGTTGTGAGTTCGACTCTCGTTCAGGAGAGTGAATGAGTTTCATTTTCCTTGCTCTAGTAACAAGACAATTACGCGACAAATACTGAGAGTGGAAAACGGAGTGTCATAGAAGTATAGGCTGCTTTGCGGGAGAAAGGTTAAAGGTTCTTTTCACCCTCCAAAATCATAAAAATTATCAAAACAAAATATAAAATAGAAATTCTCGAGTACTATATAAAATGATTATTTTCCAGTATAAGCGTAATAAACTTGCGTTTAAGCCGCTAAAGAAAATAAAGCTTTACGAGCGTCGAAAGGACAGCCATAAAGTGGAAGATTATTTTTTCATAGCAAGTAAATGTACGACGCACTTCGACTATTAGAGTGTGGATGTAAGTATTCACGCATAATTATTGGGAGAAAGTAGGGAAGTGCTGTATAAATACATTTTGTTTTTCCTTCCGTGAAGAGAAAAGAAGGGAACTCTTATAGGATCACTTCGTTCTCCGTCTGTCTTGACTGTTTTCCACAAGATCAAGCTTTACTTCCGCCACTTGACACGTAATATTGCGAAATTTACTTATACTATATACGCCTACTCTGCTTTTGTGGAATACATTGTGAGGCTAAAAAAATATATATTTAGGGTTTTGCAATTAAATAGAAAAAAGCGAAAACCATATAGGATAAGTTTGTTGTCCGTCCGTTTGTCTGTCAAGACTGTTATTCTCAAGATCGCGTAGAGATATTGAGCTAAAATTAACACGAAATAATGACGAATGAAATGTCAACAGATCCTTACAGCTCAGAAAAAATATTTCTAAGTCAACGTATCCAAAAGTACGCGAATTTAAGCATTGTTTTTTCTGCATATTGTATCCGCGTGATTAAAATTGTGCGCGTGTTGACCTAGAATTATGAATTATATAAATAAACAAAGAAATATCTATAATCGGAAATTATAGATTTCGCTAAAAATACATAACTAACTTATATTTCCATTTAGTTTTATACCAAATTAGTATATATGCCCGAAACCTTAAGGTTGTTAACTTTTATAAGATGCCCTCCTGTTAACCTACAACCATAAAGTTAGTATGGAACCCTCGGTGGGTGAATGGGATTCTCACTTGGGAGAAAGTTTCCCTATTTCCGTTAATCCTCGAAAATTGTCTATCGATTACGATCTTTGCTAAACTATAACAATGAAGTTAGAGTAGTGTGAAGTACTTAACTTGCATGATTGGATGAAGAATATTATAGAGTATTCTCTCCGTCATCGATACAGCAAATCCTAGGACAAAGGTTTTTCACGAGTTAGTTCTTTCAGTTATCACACATAGAATTAAGACGTTCGATTTCATTTTGTCCACCAGTTTAAGTTTAATCGCTCAGCGTGCTATGGGGGGGTCTGTGCTTGGAGTATCTCTGAAATATAGACAGGAAACCAAACTTATTGACACAGCCTATAGGTTTAAAGCCACGAGAGATGTAGGTCCAATTCCCACACAGAGGTATTATAAATTATTTTCATTTAGCGCGCCGTTCAGTTCTGCCATTCAATACGTATGTAATGTCTTGAAAATTGAGGTGCAAAGTGGGTAACGGAGTATCTTATCACTAGGTTTTCTCTACTCACCCTGCTATCCTGCACGTGGGATATAGCGTACACTTTATTTTTTACTAAATACATTATTATTTTATATTAAATTCTACGAAATTAATTACGTACATGTAAATTTTGCACCCAAAGGGGATTTAATCATTTACATTGAATGTTTACTATGACAACATTTCGTGAAATTATATACATATACATAAGTACTATAAGTAGCTGTAGATATCTATAGAGGCCATCGCAATGGGACAGTGCTCGAATTTTCTCGCAAAAATTGGAAACTTTTTCAGATTTTTTTTTACATATTAATATGGTAGGATAGGCAAACCTGGTGTTAACACACTCAATCACCCATTTTCTATATAATTTTTGAGATATTTCAAAAGAGCGTGCAGTTGTTTTTATAAAGCACAATGTTTTTGTGAAATTCCCTTTTTTTAACAAATATCAAATTTTACAATACCAAATTTATTTATTTTCTATAAATTCTTATAAATACTTAACATAGCATCCCAAAGGCAGGGAAGCAATTACTAAATTGGTTGAGCAAACGACTGGACTTAAGGAATTCGGAATATTTATCAGAGCTTTTAAGAGATACGAGTTACTTGATAGCGGATAAAGTAAAAATACCTTTTACACAATATCGTTTGGATATTTTAGACAAAATTTATTAAAAACAATATGTTTGATATAAGCTGTAATAATACGACAGAGAAGGAGGACGATCTAGAACACGTTTAAGCTAATGAAGCATCACCATACGGGAGATGCTTATATGTTCGAGTATGTAGGTATATTAACAAATTCTCGATTTAGTCGTTATCGCAAGGCACGGCACGGCGTCTGATAGTTGTGGGTACGATTCCCACTCGGGGGAGTGAACTAGTTTAATTTTCTCGCTCCGGTCGTGGCGCAGCGGCACGAGGTGTGACTGCAAAACCGACTGGTTGTGGGTTCGATTCCCACTCGAGGAGATGAAATATTTACTTAAATTTATATTTCCATTTTTTTCGCTCTGGTGTCCAGGTTAAGCCCGGCGTTGAGTTCTGCCACTCAACACGCAATGCCTCCAGAATTCGGCAGAAAGTGGGGAACGGAGTGTCTTAACACTAGGTTCCCTCTGCCTACCCTGCTGTGTGCGGGATAAAGCATGAAGCTAATTAAAAATTAATTAAAATTAATTAAAAAATATTAATTAGAATCAAAAGTGGTCAAAGCGTGATATGGGTTCCGCCACTAAACACGCAATGTGTCGAAAACTCAAGGGCAAGTGAGAAATGGAGTGTTTTAACACTAGGTCTGGTTCTCCCTGCCTACCCAGCCATATGCGTGATCAATGTCGTCACGATTAGTTGTAAACCGGTAGAATACCTACCGTTACATGTTTTGAATTCGATTGCTGAAAACATTTGAGTTTTATTTACTTCCATTGTGTTGTTACTTTTAATCCTGAAAATGTTTATACTTTTAAAATAATACCAGTAATTTAATAATAAAGTGTGGTAGCACAGCGTCTAACTGTAATCTCGGTGGTTGAGGGTTCGATACCCACTCGAGGGAATGAACTATTTTCATTTCCTTTGCTCTGGTAAGACAAAAAGCTGCTTTGAGTTTTGTCAATTAATATTAAAATATTTTTTGCTTTGTAGATGTAGTCAACTCTGCCTGCGCTCATAGTTACCTTGAAAAATTTAAATATGTCTTGTCTCGTTTTATGTGAGCTAGTTTAAAGATATATTCACTGATATTCAAATTAGAGGCTTCTCAAGTAGATCCCTTGTCAATCAACGCAGTTACTCGCAAATCTTAGGAACAATCGAATGGTATTGAAGGACTTGATTTTGATTCCGTTACGTAAATATATTGCGTGTATTGGTTGAGAAACGAATAAAGAAAATCGGATCATCATTCAGATTATTAAATTTAATAAAAAGTACAATCAATCAATCAGCTTCACGCTGTATCCCGCACAAAGAAAGGTAGGCAGAAGGAACCTAGTGTTAAGACACTCCGTTCTCTGCTTTCCGCCGAATTCTGGAGGAATCGCATGTTGATTGGCGGAACTCAACGCCACCCTTTGCCTTCACCAGAGCGAAGAAATGGAAATATACATTTTAAATAAATATTTTATTTTCTCGAGTGGAAATTAAACCCACATCCAGTCGCTTTACAGTCACACATTTTGTGCCCCTGCGCCACGACTGGCCTCTACTGAGTAAAAAGCCGCTGCGCTCCTGCGCCACGACTGAATAAAGAGTACAAGTAACTTTGGTATAGTATGTGCATTTTTTTTTCAAGTAATTCTAAGTTCACTTTTTTAAGTAGTGTTAATTATAAGGGTGTACTAATAATGGGTTAAATGGCAGTGTTTGTATTTCCTGTTTTCATCACGTAATAGAGCGACGGAATGGGTAAAAACAAAATAAAAAAATACCCTGAGTCTAAATCGATTCCACGACGATGGAGCAATGAGATATTAGTCAACTGAACCAATAGGGCGTCAAACTTTTGATCAATATTTAAGTGTTTGCCTCAAATTGTTGGACCAAAGTCGACCTAAATGACTTGTGATATCAATAACCGCCTTATCAGAGACACGCTCAAAACTACAAACATTAATTCATCTTAAACTGATTAATGTCATCTGATAAGAGATAACAGTTTAAACTGGTCCCTCTTCATTTGGTCGTTAAATATACTATTAGTAAAACCTAGGTTTACTCAATTTGTCTTCCGTTTTAAAACTGCTAGTAGAGTCGTTTGCTTGCTTGGACTTTAAGACATAAAATGGAAAATTCGGGTTTCCCGTTCCCGTAGCAATTTTTGGAAATTCCTCTTTTAGTGCTTCTTTACTCTCCATAACCTACATATAAGTCACAATTCAACTTAAATATATTAATTTTCTCCTTTGGTAGGGTAAGAGGCGTTGTGTTCCTTAAACAAACTCTTAGGACCTCTTACAGGGGCAGAAAGTGGAAAACTAATTGTCATAACACTGGTTTCTGTACTATATTATTTAAATTAACTGTGAGTTTCTGCCGAATCTTGGAGGCATTGCGTGTTGAGTGGCGGAACTCAATGCCGCGTTGTGCCTCTGAAATGAAAATAATAAATATTTCATTTCCTCGAGTGGGGATCGAATCCACAACCTGTCGGGCTTATAGTCACACCCTTGTGCCCCGACTGGTTTCACTCTTTTTTTTATTACAAAGAAATATAAATAGAATATATTAAAAAAATAATTTGAGAGAAGTACAATGGTAATTAATTAATATAATGCTCCAATATACATATATTGGATTGGATTTGATACATATATATCTTTTATTTTAATAGAAAATAATATAGAATCTTCCAGTCGTGGCGCAGGGGCACATACTGTGTGACTGTAAAACCGACTGGTTGTGGGTTCGATTCCCAGTCGAGGAGATGAAATATTTACTTAAATTTATATTTCAATTTCTTCGCTCTGGTGTCGAGGCAAAGCGCGGCGTTGAGTTCTGCCACTCAACACGCAATGCCTCCAGAATCCGGCAGAAAGTGGGGAACGGAGTGTCTTAACACTAGGTTCCCTCTGCCTACCCTGCTGTGTGCGGGATACAGCGTAAAGCTGATTTATTTATTTATAGAATCTTCTTTTCCGTCTACAGCCTTCTTTTATCTAAAATAAAAGATCACGTCTAGGAACTAACATACTTACATACATACGTATATTAAGAAACATATTATGGTCTGCAGTTACTGGAATCATTAAAAGTTCTGTTTAACGATGAACTGAGTTGAAGAATGGCTGTGTTTCTTTTAGCATATACATTTAAAGCACAGGAGGACTTTTAAGACATATGTTTTATATATTTTTTTGTTTCATAGTTATTGCTTTTATAAGTTACATAGAGGCCGTCGTGGCTTACTAGAACGACAACCGTCTGTAGTCACGATGGTAATGGATTCAATAAACAATCATAGAAATGGTTATCATATTTTTTTGCCTCCACGCAGTATCCCGCACATAACCGGATAGGAAGAGGTAACCCTAGAACCTAGTATTAAGAAATTTAATGGGAAATGGATTCCCATTGAGATTTCTGATCTTCATCTTTCGTTTGACACTTTCCCACCAAATTATTGAAACGTTGCGTGTTGGAAGGTGGAATTCAATGTCGCTCTTTGCTAGTAACGCAATGGTTCAAAAATTTTAATTTAAAATGGAAAACAGGGTGTTTTATTTTTTTTGCCAATTATTGTACAATATTTTATGGGAAAAATATAAAGGTAATGTTTTTTAAACCCTGAAATTTTATTTACAAAAATGTACCCTGAAAAATAATAAAAAAACACCTTTACACAGACCTATTTTAAGCTAAAACCCAGGCCCTCCCTAGAATATATCTCTAGATACGCCCTTTTGAACGTCCCAGCGCTCTAGCCAATTAGGTTTCCCTGGGTTTAGGTCGCGTTCAAATTTTATGTTTCTAAATATTTATCTTTTTGGTATGTATTAAAATGGTAATTTTGTGATATTCTAACGTTACGTAGTACGTAATGTAACATATAGCATTAAGTAAAAAAAAATGCGGTCAGTGTTGTTGTGGATTCGAACCTTCCTTCCTACTTGAAGAATTAATTATTTTAATTTCCTCGCTCTGGTAAGAAAACAGGGTGCTGAGTTTCGCAACCCAATACATATACATGAAAATTTGGAAGGAAGCGAGCAATGTAATATTTTGGGCTCTACATATTGAATAAACAGATTAGATAGCGAATTGTAGAGTTTGTAGAGCGCAGGGGTACAGACGTGTGATAGGTTGTGGGTTCTATTCCCACTCAAGGAGATTGAATATTTACTATTTTATTTCTATAATTTAATATAACGAGACAAAGCGTGGCGTTGAGTTCTGCCTTTGATAGGCACGCAATGCCTCCAGAATTCGTCGGAAAGTGGGGAATGGAAGAGTTTAAATGGGTTCCCTATGTAGCCTACAGCGTGAAGCTAAATAAATAACTTAAATTAAAAAAAATCTTAAATTAAATTAGAATTTAAAAGTCACATGACCAATTCAAGAATAAAATCAAATGAAAAAGTACCTTTATCCTACAAATGAAATTTCCACTGCACCCTCAAGGTTTTCGCGACGCAATAACTTAATTATAATCAAACTATTGATGGCCGTAAATTTAGTTAGACGTAATTGTGGTTTAAATTTATGATACACAATTAGTACTCCATTAACCACGTAGGTAAGTTATTTATTCACGTATAAATATATTAGTATGCAGTTACAGTAGGACCATATAGTCCAGGTCGTTGTGGCAGTGTGTGTAACCGCGATGGTTGAGGGTTCGCTTCCTAATTGGAGGATTATTATAATTAAATTATTGGAATTAAACCTGGATTGAAAATGTTTTAATGAGAACGGAGTCTCTTAATATTAGGTTTCCAGGTTCCCTCTACCTACACTACTATTTGCGTGATACAGCGTGGCTAATAAAAAGAAAACAAACCAATTGTAATCCTCCTAATGTAGATAGAAACTTACAATCGTCGTGTAGCATCGTAATTTAAGCTTTACGCTTTTATCCACATCCCAGGGTAAGCCGAGAGAACCTAGTGCTTAGAAAATCTGTTCCCATTAAAAACACTTCCATTCCAGGTTTTAATTTCAATAATTTAATTATAAGAATTTCTCCAATTAGGAAGCGAACCCACAATTTTAAGAAATTGCGTTATCTTCGGAATAACACAACGCCGCGCTTTGTCTACCAAAGTGAGAATATTAATATTCAGGGTTATAGGTACATAGATGTACAAACTGATGCAGATGATGTAGGAATGTCATTTTCAGCTATTTTTATCCCATACAGTATGCACAAAAATTTTACCATTTCCGAACTATTGGCCATTTAATAAAAATCTAAATACCATATATGGGCAATCAAATGCTCGAAAATAAAATATATTTTGCGTGTTTTTCCACCGACTATTGATATTTTTGTATTCTTTGATTCCTGCCGTATTTAACACGAAGCCGAAAGTTGAAGTTTTTAGTTTATAGGGTGACAAAGTTTTAGAAGAAAATTGTCACAAGCTGTAATTTTCAATTGATGTTTTCTCAAAGTTTTAAATCCAAAAAAATTAGGTACTTATATTTTAAAAACATCCTTACTTTATCGTCGTTCTATTAATGCTAAATAAGTGCTTTTCGAACCATGTACGATTTTTAAGATATAATGTAAATTATCTCAAAATTAATGAAATTCGTCCAATACTACATATTACAAGTACAAGTACAGAGGCCTTTCGTGGCGCAGTGGCACAAAGTGTGACTGTAAAACCGACTGGTTGTGGGTTCGATCCCCACTTGAGGAGATGAAATATTTACCTAAATTTATATTTCCATTTCTTCGCTCTGGTGTCGAGGACAAGCGCGGCGTTGAGTTCTGCCACTCAACACGAAATGCCTCTAGAATTCGGCAGAAAGTGGGGAACGGAGTGTATTAACACTAGGTTCCCTCTGCCTATCCTGCAGTGTGTGGGATACAGCGTGAAGCTGACAAGTACAAGTAATAGAAGTAATAAATAGTAATATAGTATAATATATTATATAAATTTGTTTATAATCTCGTTTTCCAATTATATCTCACTTTTTTTTAACTTCACGCTGTATCCAGCATATAGCAGGGTAGCCAGAGGAACCTGGGAAAATAGTGTTAAGGTACTCTGTTCCCATTAACACACTTTCCACGCCGAATTCACGAGGCATTGCGTGTTGAGAAGCGGAAGTTTACGTTGCGCTTTGCCTTAGTATAAGAGAAAAATGAAAATATTCAACCCCGAGTGGGAATCAAACATAAAAGCGGTCGCGTTTTTAGCCACTAAGCCACAATTCATAATTAAAATTTGGCCACTTTCTTGGTGATAACATGAAATTTAGTATTTATCTTTACACACACATGTGTGTGATAAAGTACATTATTCAATAATGTTGTTAATACAAGATGGCCGTCACAGCAAAATGGCGGATTACGTATTTTTTAACTCGTTCTCAATATGGGTGTGAAATGATAGAGCTTGCTCCTGCCCCTGCGCCAGGACTGATCTCATACGTATCATCTAATCTTATATACAAAAAACATTTATACTTAATTACATATACATTAAAATAATTGAAATATAATAATTTTCATTATTGGGAATCGAACCTACAATCATTGCGCTTATAATCAGATGCTATTCCACTGTGCCATTGCGATCTCTTCTTTTTCTTCTCACTAAATCTCATCAAATCTCTCAATATCACTCTCAAAAATAAACGACAACATTCATTCAAACGAGATGGATTTTTAACTGGAATTAATTATTCTTATCAGCCTTAAAACCAGCGGCACGCGTTGTTTATAATCATATTAATATTTATAAGTTAAATTTACAATCGGGGATGGTACTTTATGTACTGGTTTAACCTGTGATAAGCTTTATGAGGGTTCTATAATAGGTTTAATATAATATATGTATGTAGGTTATATAGAGGTACATATGTAAAAATGTTTTCGATTTTCAGCTTCACGCTGTATGCCGCACATTGCCGGTTAGGCAGAGGTCTATCTAAATTCTAGATATTGCGTGTTTAGTGGCGTAACTTAACGCAGCATTTTGTTGAACTAGACCAGGATAGTGAAAATAATTTAAAATATATATATTTTTTGAGTAAGAATCGAGCTTAAGTTACAACCGTCATGTTTATAGTCAGACGTTGTTTTACAGCACCATCACCACAATTGTGAAAGACTAAAGTTAAGTTTCTTCGCTCTGGAGGTAAAAGCGCGGCGTTGAGTTCCGCCACTCAACACTCAATGCCTCTTATATTCAGCGGAAAGTGGGGAACGGAGTGTCTTAACACTAGGTTCCCTCTGCCCCTTTCCCTTTACCCTGCTGTGTGCGGGATACAGCGTAAAGCTGATTTGATTTGATTTTTATTTTAAAATCTCTCCAAGGTCTATCTATCCTATCCTAGTGTTACCATTACTCTTTCTCATATCTGAGCCGATCAGCCTTTTAAAACTGACAATTCGATTTGCATTATATTCGAGCTTCGATCAACTATAGTTTAACAACTACAACAAAGTATAATGTATAATGTACTAAGATTTAGCCGTCGTGGCACAGTGGCACAGCGTGCGACTGTAAATACGACGGTTGTGGGTTGAATTTCTACTCGGGAGAATGATTTATTTTTATTTCCT
>DWMY01003164.1:0-10593 GCA_018249775.1 Heliconius hecalesia formosus
TATTATATATATTCAATATATATTATTGTGTATGTTTCTTTTTTTTTTATATATATATATATATAAAAATTTATGTATATTTTTTTTTGATAGAGTGTAGCGATAAAATAACTATATATATATATATATATATATATATATATATATATATATATATATATATATATATATATATATATATTAAGGTTAATATAATTATATGTGAGGTGAAATTTAACATAAAAACAGCATTTTTAAACTGTCCTTAATTTTAAACCTAAATAGATGGCGCTTTGCATTATATATATATATATATATATATATATATATATATACAACGATGTTGTGCTAAAGTATTAAAATGATTAATATTCCTCCCGTCGTAATTATTGTTTAACTCCACAGAACGTTTTTTGCGTTATCAAGATTCGTTAGTACCTATTATTAGTTGTCAATAGATAGCGTTACTTGTATAAATTTTTTACTATCTCAAATATAAACTTCTTGAAAACTTAAATACTTATATCTTTTGATAGAGTGAAGCGATTACAATGAAAAAAACACTAAAACCTACTTTGATTTAATTATAATTTTTATGTATAAAAGTTGCTTAAATTTATTGTGTACTTTTTACGTGATACGTGTTGACATAAACAGATAAACAGACAAACAGACAGAAATTCCAAAAATGTTGGAAATGGATTCTGTTAATTATCCTTCAACACCCTGGCAATTTTTTTTTTTAAATATTTTCAATGTACAGAAACGACTTTTCTACAGATTTATTATAAGTATAGATTAGTTTAAACACATCAGTATAAATAGCAGTATATGACTGTGTAGTATTGAATTCAACAAAATTACTCTCCAAATCTCTTCTCTCCTCTCTATCGAGGACCGTCTACAATTTGAAATTAAAACTACAAAAGTAATATTTCTCATGCTATAATTGAGTATTCGCGTTACATATCCAGAATAAGTTCTCTGAGATCTCCCGCGAAGCCTTTAATCCGACTGATATTGTTACCGCGGGCTCCTCTGATCTCGTTATTGCGGTTTGCAATAAATACTTATATAGATTGCATCATTTTCTACTAACAATGTAGTTTATACCTACTAGTGTAGTAAATTTGAAAGAAGCTTCTGGTCTTACTTTATATTTATACGTACAATGTTGGTTAAGTAAAGGTATCTTATTTTAGATAGATTGTTATTCTGCTTTATATACAGATTTGGGGCAGACAGCATCGTGGCGCAGGACACACTGTACGGCTGGTTTACGTTACAAGTTATCGGTTCAATTTCCACTTGAAGAAATGTAATATTAAATAATTTTCTTTTCCTTGATCTGATAACGAGGTAAAACGGGGAGTTGATTTCCGCCACTTAACATGCAAAACGTCTAGATTTTGAAAAGTGAGAAACGAAATTATCTTAATGAAAACAGAGTATCTTATCTCTTTGTTCCCAGGTTCCCTCTGCCTACACTACTATATGTGGAATACAGAATTGAACTAAAAAAAATATTCAGAGTATGACACTAAGAGCATAAACTAGTCGAATGGAATATTTTCATCTGACACCTAACACGCAATATAAGGGAGTGTTTCAACACTAAGTTCCCTCAGCCTAGTTCAAGTTTCGACTCTTCTCATTATATCCAATAACAGTTTCAGCTAAATAAACCACAAGAGAGCTGACTAATGTATTATTAAAACGCTTTTACAGCAATAAATTAAATATTTAACATAAACGGATATTCTTCGTACTAAAAGCTCAGCGGTGTAGACGTGTTTAGTGATCGTCTGTCAGCTTGTAGTAGTGCTTGCGTATATGGTTTTACTAATTACGGTCAAATATGCCACATTGTTTTGTTTAATTTCGTTATTAACTGTCATGAATTATATAGAATTTTCCTCGTTTTCACAGACAACATTAAGTGTGGTTTAGACATTAGTTTCACCAATTATATACTCAATCTGTTCATAAATACTATTACAATTAAAAATAAATAAATTATTACTTTTGAATTTGAAATGTGATATTTTTGTGTTTTCTTTTGTTCGCGCTAATATATTGTAAAATATGTTGTGATAGTAAAATGGAGTGGGGTGATAAAAAGAACCGAATCGCTGTGATTTCATTACATAAAGTAGATATGGAGCCAAATACAATTTTTAAAATCCTTCACAGGTTTGGTATTAATCCAATGTTCGTATACCGGACTATATACATAGGTACAATGAAACCTCCTTAGCTTGTAACAAAAAAAGATCTGGCCGTCCAGTGTATTGCGAAAGCAAAAAGATTTTATCTCGGGAGATGAAAGTAGCACCTAGAACCATGTCGGTTATTTTAAAAGATGACTTATGAGTTGCAGCCTATAAGAGACGCACTGGTCATTTTTAAACCGTTAATCTTAAATATAATACGGTGGTAAAATCAAAACAACTACTTAAACGGTACGCAAAGGGAGAATACAAAAAAAAATAACTATATGATCGTATTTATACTAAAAGCTCTAAAGAAGCTTTCCAATTAGTACAACAGAGTACAACATGAGCATTATCCGACTTCAGTGATGATTTAGTGTATTAGCTATGAAGCAGTACTATGTTGTGTGTTTAATTCCCACTTAGGGTAATAAATATTAATATTTTCACTATCCCTGCTTTAGTAGACAAACCGACATACTGTGTTCCAACACTTGAGGCGCAGTGTTTCGAAAATTGGGCGGAAAATAGAAAACACTAGCCTAGTGTCTACTCTGTTACGCAGAAAGAAATATAAAATATGTTTTTGTCTATTTCTATTCAATCTTATTTTACAATTGCAGAAATTAAAGTACTTGTATAGAATTTATCTGCAACTAGTCTTAATTCGTTCGAATAGCGAGCAAGCGAGACTTATAGGAAGTTTAAAAGTTGCCAGAGTAAGTCGTATTTAAGGCAAAATCAGCTTAAAAATTTTATAGTTTTATTACGTTTAAATGTTTCTGTGGCAAAATTAAGTGGCAATAAGGTATATTTGTGTAACACTACAAATATCTATTTATACATACTTATATATTATATAAACGAAGTAAGTAATACGTACATAAGCTGTATAACGCAGCGAGCGGTAGACGTTTGTTGATCAAATATTGACGAAGTGACCGATACAGAGCGGCACTTCAGAGAGCGGTGTGCGCTACAAGTTGCCCTACACTTGGTATTCAGTAAAGTAGGTTGTCACTTAATGAGTTTACTTTAAGGAATACAACATTTGTGTTTCAAAAGAAATTATTAATAGATAGATGTATTATTTATTGTCATAAAGAATGATACTTTTCAAAGTGTTATAGGAAACCTATTGATGAAACGTTCCATTTTTCAATTTCTGTCCAATTTTCGAGTCATTTCGTGTTAAATGACTGAACTCAACGTCACGCTTTGCTTTATTAGCCCCAGTAAGAATCGAACCCACAACCGACGCGTGTACCGTTCTTTATTTACCTGTGGCTTCGTTCGCTTGTTCAACTGGAAATAACTAAGAGTCTTGTCTTGACACTACTGAGTTTGGAGTGTCACAGCTTTCTGCCTGCAGGTACGGTGGGTGAGATCTTGATGCTAATATAATTTAGAGCCTTCCTCAAAAACGGATTATCCAACAAATAATATTTTCCAATGCGAGCCAGTACTTCCTGTGATTAGCGCATTCACCCAAACACATTCTTCAGCTTTATAATATTAGTGTAGATAGTTCTCGTTCTAGCCACTGTTTACACTCACAGACTCCAGTATACTCTAACTGGGGGAGAAACTAAACAGTTATCGTCTATAGCCGCCGGCTTAAAACACTATTGCGCTAAATTATGGCTATTTAAGATACATATCGCGATATAATCGTTGCTGGTCTACTGAAACGATGCTGTGTACAAATATTACTTTTAATTTTAGTTAATTTATAGTATAAATACTTTTGTAAGTGGCTTTTGACTTTCAGTTTCAGTTCTATTAATTTTCATAAGTGAGAATAAAGAAAAACGTTGCTTTGATGGTCCGTACACGTCGAAAGAATGACAAAAGCGATTTATGTCGTAATAATAAGTGTTAAGACAGATAGAGCGAGATAATGGAGGCAGGTTTTCTAGAAATCATGAGTACCACTCGAAAGGTATGTAAAATATAAAAAAATAAATAAAATATATGGAAAGAGGTTGAAGACAGCAGGCGGGGCAAGATAGAGAGAAAGAGGTAGCGTTTGGTGCTACGCATACTGTAGCGGTATCATTTGGCTATCCCGCTAGGGATGAAGCGTGAAGTTAACAAAAACATATATAGAATATTCATAACTTACTTAAAGAGGCCAGTCACAGGCAGGCAGGGGCACAAAGTGTGAGTGTAAACTCGAGGAAATTAAATATTTATTTACATTTATATTTTCATTTTTTCGCTCTGGTGTCGAGGCAAAGCGCGAAGGTGAGTTCCGCCACTCAACACGCAATGCCTCCAGAACTCAGCGGAAAGTGGGGAACGGAGTTTCTTAACACGAGGTTCCTTCTACCTACCCTGCTGTGTGCGGGATACAGCGTGATACAGCGTGATACATACATATCTGATGTATGCAACTGTAGGAAATTGTTTCAAAAAATAAATATATATCATTACACAAAAAGTTAAGATATCACAGACAATTTATTTATCTGTGTACTTCTGACATAAAGTATTTATTGTTTTGCTTTACCTATAGATGTATATCTTAAAAAATAACAACTTTCAACGGGAGCGCTTTGTAATATAGAAAAAACATTTTGCAAATACATATGAAAATGGCAAAATGCGATATCGTTATCTCCGAAACATTAAAAAAGATGTAAAATTACCGGAAAAAGAGGTAAATATAAATCCTTTAAATTTACCCAAAACATTAAGAGATACATAAATGTAGGGGTAAAAATAAATTAGATGTCTGTAAAGTATGTTTACGGATGACAATTTGTGCGGGAGCACACAGCAGATTAGGCAGAAGGCTTTGAAGTTAATAGCTTTTTTATATAAATGAACAGATAAATGACAAGTCACAATGTGTTATTTAATTTGTAAATTAAGTAAATAAATGAAGATATTATAACGTGAAAGAAAAATCCTAACTAACTTAATTCCTCGCACTAACTAACACATGGGCGATGCTATTAGGATAGTTTAACAAGAATTCATTACATTTCCACAAACTCGTAGTTTTACTCAAGTTTCGTTTAATTTTAACGTATGCACAAAGTTGAGTATTTACTGCTAATGCGGAGTGGAAAGTTTCCTTTGTACCAACAGTAAAAATGCTTTTTAGAACTACTTCCTATACCGTGTACGGTAAATATAAGTATTATGTCCGACAAAGTTAAACTTAGCTTTGGTCTTACTAATATTTTGCTAAGTTTACAAAAATAGGAAATAAAATGAGGCACATAACAGCAATTGCCTTTTTGGGAATCGTAAAGTGTAAAAATTACCGAAAGAAATCACGGAGTGATAAACGGAACCCAACGCCGCCTGTACAACCACACGCTTGTGTGACAACGTCCTTAAATTCTTACAATTTCATAATATAATCTATATTTAATGGATGCTTCTTATCTTTATTTAAAAAATAATCAAAATGCCATCAAGCAGTCAAACATAAAGGTACATGTCGATTTGCTATTTTTTTTAAACAATAAATACTTTAATTTATGATAATAATGTATAGTCCTATAGATACAATAATATGGAGCAGTGGAGCAACGACATAAGGGACGAGCCATGGTTTGACTGAACACGTATGTAATACCTGTGAGCTGTCAGTCATGTGTAATCTCTATGAGAGTAGACGCTGAGGTTAATCAGTTTAGATTATTCATTATTAATAGTATTTCTTGAAGTATTGATATTCGTTTTCATAAACAAAATCTGTACTCACTTGAACACTATTCCAGCTTTAAAATTGATAATTTATTATATTGAATTTTAATGCTATTTATATATGTTTTAGCTCTATGATTAGTTCCTATTGGGGTAGCCAGAGAGAACAGGCCAAACTCTTTCTTCTCATTCACTGTCATCAACTCTGTATTGCCATGCTTTTTGTTTACGCCGAACGAGCAGATATGCTGACATTTATTGTTATTTAGTAAATAAAAAAATATTTTTAACTTACATATTTATCCCACTTACATATCTTTGTTTACTTTAAATATATATTTACTAATTAAAATAACTTGAGCTTAAAAATAATTAAAAACAAAATTGAAGCGTCAAAGGAGAATTGTTTCTAAACATTTAACAGATTTAAGCAACAGTTTAAGCGACGTTAGAATCGGAAACGAGTCAATAGCGGTGTTCAATTAACGCGATTACTTGCGCCGGCCGCCCTGACTTTCCGCCCTAAGCCGCCCTACGCCGCCCTACGCTGCCCTAGCAGCCCTTCACCTTATAATTGATGTGCCTCAAAAGTTCTCTAAGAATGTTTAATTACCTCGACTTTGTAAAGTTAATCGAGAGATTATAATCCATTTGTAAACAAGTTGTATTTACTTTCTTAGATTTAATATTGCTATTTACTAAATGTAATAATGTGTAATAATGTGACGCGTACAATACACTTTATACATCTATATTGATAGATATATGATAATGTGTGATTTCCTAACTTATTAATTTTATGTATTTTTTTTAAGCAAAGAGAGAAAGAGAGACCAGTGGTGGCGCAGGGGCACAAAGTGTGACTGTATAATCGACTTGTTGTGGGTTCGATCCCCACTCGAGGGGAAATGAAATATTTATTTACATTCATATTTTTATTTCTTCGCTCTGGTGTCGAGTGTGGCGTTGAGTTCCGTCACTCAACACGAATTCCCTCCAGAACTCCGTGGATAATGGGGAACGAAGTGTCTTAACACTAGGTTCCCTCTGCCTACCGTGCTGTGTGTATCCCACTCAGCGTGAAGATGAAAAAAAAAATTAAAAAATATTATCATTCTGTACTTGTGTATATAAACAATAACTGTGCCAAATATAAAGGGGTACAAAGCACAAGGGGGTGTTTGCTTCGTGGATAGAGTTATTATTTGTTTAGTGTATTATTTGGTTTATAAAAAAGATATCGCAAAATATACAAACCTATTGTTTAAAATTGCCTTGTTTTATATTTTTTTACATTAATTTTATTTAATATGAATCAAGTAGTCTTTTTGTATTGCTATAAAATAAAAATGATGTACTTGACTCTACTAAGTACTACTATTTTCTACTAACTATATTTTACTTTATCAAAAATCTTAAAAACTTCACGCCATTTTTCATTCCGCAGAATTTTTTGAGGCACTGCATGTCGAGTGACCGTGGTGCCTGAGCGAGAGAATGAAAATATTAATCAATATTAATTGGCTCCCTCGAGTGGACATCGAACCCACAACCGGTGCGTTAAGGTCACACCTTGTTGCTTGTTGATGCACCATGACGGCCTCAAACTAAAAATATAATTAAAAAGTAAAATAAACTAAAATATAATTATGACTTAGTTACAAATTAGTAGTTTTTACATTTTTAAAGAAGCTCGTTCAATTTTTAACTTTCAATTTATAAACGTCAGCCAATCGCTACCGTCGGTTCAGAATGTAGACTCAGCTGTGGCTGGCAAACGAAAAGTAACTTATGTAGCAGATATCGCTTTCATTTTAAAATGCAAAACCAAATTTTAAAATGTTGCTGTTAATAACAATGCGCAACTAAGTAAGTACCTTAATTTTTGATTAACTTTTACACATAGCAATTTTTAGCCATCATGGGCCAGTACTTTTGTGCTCCTCACTTTGTCACTGTCTTGGTGAATGTAAATATCGTATAAAAACAATTGGCGACTAACACCCGCTGATCTAGTGGTCAGCGGCTCTGCCTTGTAAGAACTAGAATATATGATCAATTTTAAATCAGGACAAATATTTATTTTGATTGCATATTTGCTCTATATCTAGCTGCTTATTTATCTTAGATAATTCAATATAACCTAAGTTTGAATCGTGTAGGCGTATGTAAGATGCCTACATACTACAGCTATCATTTTACAACTGAACCTATGTTGTATTACCTGGTAAGTATTAATAAGTGATTATTACATTTCTTTACAGGCTTTTGTAGCGCAGTGGGACAGCTGGCTTGTTGTTTGTTCAGTGTCAGTTTGTAGGTAAATCAATTTTGCACCTAAATCAATTTTGTAATATTATTGTATAAAGGTAAAATTATAAATCCTATACATTCAGTAGTACTCTCAGTAATATTGACAACGGGCACAGGGTGCACCTCCTCGTAACTTGAACGTTTCTCATGTACATAAACACACTTACACTACCTTCATACATATGCATTATATTATCTACAATTCATCTACCCTACCTTCAATAACGCTAGGTTCTACTGCGCTTTTACTTCCACTTTAAAAAGTACTTTATATTCATTACATTTACTCAGTGAGTACATTTTTTTACAAATTTTATATTGTTTAAATCTTCAGTCTTCTCTTGTTATATGAAGCAGGTACAGGAAGAACGAAAAAGATTTTAAGTTATGGAACGGACAAGGCAAACGAGCGTACGTCATCCGACGGTAAGTGGTCACCGCCGCCCACGACCAACAACAGACAACACCAGAGGAGCTACAGGTGCGTGCTCGGCCTTTAAGGTGAAGATAGATGCTCTTTCTTTTTTCTTGTTTTTTTATAAATTCTCTTCTTTCCGCCCATTTACCGATGACATGTTATTTAACAACACACAGCGCCTCATTTTATCTTATGAGAAATATTTTTTAAAATAAATCTGAAAATTCACAATTAACGCAAATAACGAACCAATAACATCATTACAATATCAATATGGTATATAGGCATATGACATATAAACATCACACAGACGTAACTGTAAACCGTAGAAAGATGACATTTGACATGTTATAGGAAACATCCTTGAAGAGAGGATTTCTCAAAATCCCCACTGGCCCGGCAAAAACGGAATCTTACGTTTAATAGTCCACGCAAACGAACTTCCAGGCTGCAGTTAATACTTATTACATTTTTTTGAGGCCAATCGTGGCTCAGGGGCATAAAGTGTGACTGTAAAAGCGACTACATGTGGGTTCGATCCCCACTCAAGGAAATTAAATATTTACTTAAATTTATATTTTCATTACTTCGCTCTGGTGTCGAGGCAAAGCGCGACGTTGAGTTCCGCCACTTAACATGCAATGCCTCCAGAATTCGGCGGAAAGTCAACCTGCTGTGTGCGGGAAACACCGTGAAACTGATTTGTTTTGATTTGATTTTGACATACCAAGTACATACAATTTTCAGTTATTTACAATAAAAACTAAACTAAAATTCCAAACTAGCTTATAGCACAATTTTATTTAACTGATTATTGAAAAATGTATCGTATCTCGTACAAGAAGGCACACAACGTTAGAGGCTCGGGTCGGGCCCTCATTGAATTCCGCTTTGCATAAACGGTTTACTCGATGCCGATAGTGCGACGGCGTGTCTCGCGAATTTCAAATTTGATATCATCGATGTATCGCGATGTGTACACAAGTGTATAAACTTGTAAGAAAGGGGTTTTTAACACTAAATACACTTTCCTTACGTTTCATAAATTTTGTATAAGAGGCAATTTTTTTTAAATTGTTATTTCGTTTTTAAATGAATAAATATAAAATTTTGCAATTTTATATAATTTTTCAATGGATGTGAACAGAGCATGTGGGATTTATCATTGTGCATCAACATTGCTCAAAATCATTACATATTAAAATTAAATAATATTGCAAATTATTATTCTACAATACTTAACAATTAAATAGAGAACGGAGTGTATTCACCTAAGTCCTCTCTAGTCACTAGGTACTTTCTAAATAACGTAACTTGATAAGAACGTATGGCTTAGTAGCCAGAGAACTTTAAAGGTTTCCAAGAAAAAATCTCGCTTCAAAAAAGTAAGTAAAAAAATAAATCCTACCTAGAAAATTTGTTTCGAAAACTTAGTTTGTTATGTGTTTTGATGTGTTTAAAGGTGGAGGTGGAGAGTGCATTTTTAGTTGCATTAGCGCATAACATGTTAAGATAACGAAAAATTGGGATGTTCATTGTCTGTATTTCTACTATGGTTGAGTAGTTCAATTTTCTTGTTGTTAAATAGTTTGAAATTGTATGCGCGTCACAGTCCGCGAGCTCTAAGCTGAGTTTCGCATTTTTGCGATTCTTCACTTACTTGGCCTAAACCTGTTTATACTGCTTTTTGACAACCGTCCTACATCTCTAGAGATGTAGATTAAAAATTAAATATGTGGCGCTGCTATCAGTACTAGTACTGATAGCAGCGCCACATATTTAATTTTTAATATTACATTTTTGGTTTATTTATTAAAAGAGAAACTTTATATATTTCTTTACTAATTTCTAATAAAAACTGAAACATATACATATGTATGAGTAATAGCAATGAAATCAACAGAATTACATTTGTTTCTTTTTCTTTCTACTTTCATTTAAACAAGATGATAATACCAAAATGAGAATGAAAAATTTATTTATATATTAAGGCCATTGTGGCGCATT
>DWMY01003165.1:0-10592 GCA_018249775.1 Heliconius hecalesia formosus
AATATTGCGATTAATTATTATTTAATTATATTAAGAAAGAAACCGAAAAAAATTAAAAAAATATATATATTTATATTTAATAAGTCACGCTTAACGCCCATAATAAGTTTACGAGACTGTCATTGATGAATGAGCGATATAATTTTTTAAGATAATAATCTAAATGAGAAATAGTTTATTTATATTAACAAACATTGTTTTGCAGAACGTGTAAACAAGCGTTTGGTGACCTTCTGCGCGTTCTCTTCGGTTGCGTTAGTCAGGAATGCAGAATGATCACGACTGTGACGTAAGACGTAATATTAATGCAGCAAAAAAAAAAAGAAAACTTTGCAACATTTTACACGAAATGAGTAGAAATATACACAAACTGTAATGTGCCTAATTAGTGGTAATCTTAATTCGTAATTCAATTCTATTCAAATTGATTACACAGCGATGCCATACCGAAATCATATTTTTAGGGTCCATACCTCATCAAAAAAATCGGATGTATGGTTGTCCCTTAGGACTAGTTCGTTCGTCCTTCTGACAATACCTTTTATAAGTTTAACTTCCCGTAAAATCCTAAAATTGGTACGGAACCCTGTCCTCAACTGTGGGCAAGCCCGACCAGCACTGACCGATTTTTATTTGTATAATTTTGCAATAAAATTATTAATAAAGTAAGTCTGATGAGTTTCAGATAAAGTTGTATGATATTTATTTAGAATGAAATTTACAGTACATAATGTACCAAAATATTTTTATTTATCAGGTATCTCTTTGAGATTTATCAGGTGTGCGTAAAACCTTAGGTCTATGAAGGTTGTTTGAATAAACCAATAAGGCCGCCAAGCCCACCCATCCATAAACTGCTGTTAGTTATAGATAATGGTAAAATAAATTGTCCTATTGGTGTACTTCTTCTTTTTGTTTATTTGCGAGAGTTGTAGTTTCATAATATTAACACAGCCGTGTCCCCGTGGACTTTATGGACGTGGTTTATATCGCTAGAAGATGCTTTTAAGCAGATCATCCGGGCTCAGATAAAATGGTGCGGGGGGACTCATCGGAATATTAACTCCCTCCATCTATATAAGACTGCGTCTCAATAGAAGGTCTGTATTACGGGCCACCTTGGCCATCAATGTGCCCACGGGCACCATGACTGTGAGATGAGATGATGTGGAGATGGAGATGAAGATTGGAGTTGCGCATATGCCGTCTCCGACACCCTAGCAGACGGCGGCTGCGCGGGTCTGCATTCCAGTTCCAGACCACTGCACAGTTACTCTCACTAACAATATTAATATTTACAATATTTTTGATCCTAGTTGACAAGTTGTGACGATAGCTCCTGCCATACAATATATAATATCGTGATACCATACAACATATTCATAGTGAATTAAGAGGAAAATGGAGTGTATCTGACTGACTAATCAGATAGAGTCAGATTCTCGTTGTCTTGCATTCAAACTATACGAGATGAGTTTATAGTTTAAAACAATAAAATTAAATGTGACAATAAATAAAACCCACTGTTATTATAAATGTATACCTTCAAGTTGTTAGGTTAATTTCAATGATAAACATAATAATGATTTCTCCATTCATCAAAAGAGAGAAAGTTGCCTATATTTATTATCTACGCTTCGATGCAAATAGAAATACCTTGATCGATCTAAACGTGATACTAGTAATAGATACTTGTTGGTCGCATTCAGGAACGTTAACAGCTTCGAGATCACGAACGACGTCAAAATTATATACTATGAAACCGTAATAAAGTGCAATTCCGCATTTAATACCATAATGTGATGCGTAGTCGACAGGTTAATGTGCTTCACAATCGTACTTTTCAAATCCGATAAAGGTATGAAAAGGTAATTTAATATATGCACATAAATTGATGCTTATAGTATAATAGATTTTTTAAAGATTTCATATAAAAAATTTGCTATTGTTCTTATTAATACTAAAGTTTTTATACTGAATATTTAAAAAAATCTATTTATTTATTATAATTTGTGTTTAAGTCAACAGTACAAACTTACTGTTTGTATTAAAATACTTAAAAAAAGTTTTTGTAGGTATATTCAATTAAATTAAAATTTAATTTATGTAAGAATACGGCTATAAGGCTTACTATTTATTTACTTAACGACAATTTTTTTTTAACGTCAGGTTGTCATTATTGTCGTTTAATAAAACAATGGTTTTCTCCAGATGGTATCGACTATATAACTAATGTATACAATTATTGATATAAGAATGATAGTTAGTTACACTTGTCCTAATGTAGAGTACCGTTCTCACCTATGGGAAGTCGCCCCTCAGTACCAACTACAACCCACTTGATCCATTCAGCGGCAGGCAATTTGAATTGTCGATGATCCCAAACTCACAAAGGCTCAGGAGTCAACTGAGTTAAGTACACGGAGATATTTTAGTTCTCTGTCGGTTTTCTACCGTTTTCACTAAGGGATTCCCCATTAATTGTGGTGCGACCATCTTCTTTCTACAATCGCATGGTTCACTAAATGAAATCTTTCGATTCGGGTGTAAATATCATCAGCACTATCTGGATGCACGGTTTGCATCTAATGTACTAAGTGCATCAAGATCAGATTTATTAAAATAAATAACAAGTAACTCTAAGTCATTTGTTATTAGAAAAATGTAGACAAAAGCCAAACCGAAAGAAATGGACGTATCAACAGCTGTTTGGAGTTGTTGTTGTCGTTGCACCTAGTTCAAAGGAAATTCTTGTTACTGTATACCTAACCGTGTCCGTCCGTCCTATTGTGTACTTAATAGTCTATAGTTGGAACAAATCTATTCAAGGAGTACCGTTGGTTAACGAAATAATTACCTTTTGTATTCTTGAGAATTACTAAGGAGTAGAAAAATAATGAATTATAAATTTATTTACAATTTTTATGTCCCAACCATGTTGTACGTGGTTGGAAAAAAAATCTCTACACAACCTATATTTACAACATAAGCCATCCAAAGAATACTCGTAAACGTCGTATGCAGAAGACAGTCGTACGTTCTAACCATGTTGCCATCGAACGGTGTCACATGCTAATGATTATTAATAATAAAAATATAATATTTAAATTAAAACTATGTCCTCTGTTCTCGTGAAGTAATAGATGCTATAGACCAGTCACCGCGGAAGATATAAAGTAGGTTGGGTAAGCCACAAGATAGATATACAATTTCGTTGTTACGAAATTTAAAATTTGTAACGCTTTAAAATAACGCAATAATAGAAATATTCGAGATAATATTATTTACACACTAATATATTTTTTTTAAATTATATATTTCTTAATCAGAATGGATAACATGAGCAGATAAAAAGGATCCGGCGCCGGTGTCTCTAGGGAGGCCCTTGCACCCACGTGTTTTAAGCTTATTTGAATTCAATGCCCTGTTCTTTAGATACAAGTTAAGAAAATATTGTTATTATGGGCACGACTCGGAAGAAAGTCCGCATTAGATTTATTTAAATATAACTTCCTTTACGAAACTTTTGTATTGTGTGTTACCATATTAAGAATTAAATATACAAGACCAAGTATTTTAGAGGCCGTCGTGGCGCATAAGCGTGTGACTTTAACGTGACAGTTGTAGGTTCGATCCCCACTCGGTGGAATAAATTATTATTTATAAATATTTCTTCCCTCTGGTACCAAGGTAAAAGCAAGCGGGATACAGCGTGAAGCTGAATAAACAATATAAATATTTCATTTATGAATCGAAAACAAATAAAAAGATAAATTTAATGATCACAATTAATACATAAATAGAGTATAATTTATTTTACTGTGCGAACATAGTAAGTAATAAAAAACATTAAAGTAGAAAATTATTTCTACTTTTCTATTTTAATTTATTAAAATTAAAATAGAATAAAATGTAGTTTGACAAAGTAATGCTTAATTTACAAAACATAAAACCATATACGATGGCTACCGTACAATATACATCGTCCGGATACGACAGTACCTACATACTACACCAGAGGCAAGAATTGCATAATTTGACAATCATCTCGAGAAGTTATACTCAATAACAAATTAGATAATGTTGCAATAGAGGAAGCAACGGCATCGGCGGCCCATTGACATACCGATACGCGACTCAACCATTACAATACAGTTACAGCAGAAGGCGTCAGAAAAACGCTTCGGTCCCGTGAGACCAGTCCACCCACGGTCGCGATCCAGTCTATTTGCTTCGGCCAAGTTTGTTAGGTTGCTCAAGTAAAGTAGTTCTTGTATACTTGTTATTGATCGTATGCTATATCAATAGTTACAAAATTTTTCTGTTTGTATTTAAGTATAACATATTTTTACTTAAGAAGAAACCATATTTTGAATGTTTCTGAAATCAATTGTTAGCTATAGCTAGCAGTGTTTTAACACTGTATGTATAATACAAGGGCGTCGTGGCACAGTGGCACAAGCGTGTGACTGTAAACGCGACGTTTGTAAGTTCGATTTCCACTCGGGGGAATGAATTATTATTAATTAATATTTTCATTTCTTCGCTCAGGTAAGGTAGACAAAAAGCGCTGTGTTGAGCTCCGCCGCTCAACAAGCAACGCCTCGAGTATTATTCAGGAAACGGGAAACGGGGTGTTTTAATTCTAGGTTCCATCTGCTTACACTACTGTATGCGGTATACAGCGTGAAGCTGAGCCAAAAATATAATACGTAGTCGGTAACATGAAACAAAATAACAAAATGCTAATTAACTGTAAGTATTTTGTTGTATTTATGTTATGTAACAAAACTTTTAACATATATTAATTGAAAATGAACTTTTAATAAATTTTCGATACCTAAATTCTTGCGTTAAGAATAACATTAAAGAAATTTTTATAAGGAATAATATTTAACAAGTAATTTCAAACAAACAAGTCAACCTTACATTACCTTGTTATGTATATACAGATCTACGATCTAGTAACGGTTAGGTACAGTGAACGGAAATTGTAGACACTCATCTGTTGCCATAAGAAGAAGAGCAAGCGAAAGCTTTTTTGCCGCAAGACAGAACCTTTAAGGACATAAAAGTATACTGCATACTTGCTCCACTTAGTTCCACATTTCACGTTTGGAATCACGCGCGGCCCGCATTTATCGTCAAATCCGGTTTAAAAACTACATATGATCTTAAAATGATCCACAGCTGCCGATCGCTAGTGCAAAAAGCAATTCAAAGTCGTTTCATTAAGAACAAATCATGTTTTGATGTATTATCGGCAAAATTAAATTTATAAAAAAATTATGTCAGGTATACATATTTGGTAGAGAACTTGAAATATAATTAGACCATATAAAAACTTACCAACGTAGCTTACTAAACAAGTATCATCATTATAAATATAGAATTCTATACATGGTATTTTATACAAATGTAAATGTGGAAATACTTATAATATAATGAAATCAATTATATGAAAATTAAGTTATTGGTGATGTTACCGATTGGTGATATTGGAGGGTTTAATGTACTCCATAGTTTTGAATTCAAACTTCACTGATTGTTTATATTCGGAATGAAGTCATAGGACTACTATGTTTGCAACGGCCGGTTAATTCTAAAAGAATCTCTTCCAGCCAACCTATGGAAGTGGATGAGTGCCAAACAGCGGAATAAGATCACAGTGCAATCATAAAAATAAAAGAATAAAAATACCAAAAACAATTTTTATGTCTGTGGGTAAGGTTCACACTCAGAGCAGGTAGAGCGCGTGCCATCTTTATCGTTTAAAGAGGCTTGCAGCTGCGCCTTGGACTTCACAGTTGTTGCCATCTGCCTTGTTGAACGTTATTGAGAATACTCGGTTAAGATTTTTACTAACAAAATATATATAAATAAGGATAACTATTTTTATTAAATATACTACAGCCAAATTCATTCTCATTTTTGAGAATACGTTTTAAAGTAGTATCTAAAAGAGTTAGAAGTATCCATACTCGACATATATTATTTTTTATCTTCTTCATTACGATTAAGCATTGCTCAATACCATTATCTATTAGGTACACATTCACTTCGTAGCATATTAAAAAAGAAAACAATTAAAAATGGTAAAGACTTTTTTTATTATAACGCTTTGATAAAACGTAATTTTACGTTATTCGAAAATGAAACAGGTGTTTCAGAATAGAGAATTTAGTTGTAATTAAAAAGTAAACCCTAATAAATATAAAAATAGTTGGTGTTATCTATATTTATTTATACTCAATTTGGAACTCAATATAGCATTAAGGATTATGTTATGATTAACGATAAAAAAATCAAAACAACTTCACTATTACACTTCAAAGCTGAGGAAATTTAGTGTTAAGAGACTCCGTTCTCCATTTTCCACCGATTTTTTTGAGGCATTGCGTGTCGAGTGGCGGAACTCAACACCGAGATTTTGCCTTGGTGCCATAGCGACGAAATGAAAATCGAATCAAACCCACAACCATCGCGTTACAGCTACTCTCTTGTGCCTCTGCATTACGACGGCGTCATCATGACTAACGATGCCTATTATAAAATTTATACCGAGTTACCAACGTCATATCGGTTTACCAAAGTACATAAACGTGTGGAAGAGCGACGCGACGGGGCAGTATTCGCAAATAGTGTTTCTATTTGCGAATTCCGGCCTGCAATATTTGATTGTCGATGACATGGCGCGCCAAAAATGTAAGATAATGAATAGAATTTACTGTATTAAAGCTTTGCTTACAAACTCATGTGTTAACATAGTTATAATTTATATAATGTATGCTATAATATTATATTTTATAAAACATAATATATTAAATTATTTAAAACAAAATAATATCGTACATATAAAAAAGTATCTCTTAATGCATATGTCGAATAGCGGATGGATTAGAAATTTGCTGTATGTAAAACACAGATAGAGACCAATCGTGGACAGGTTGTAGTTTTGATTCCCACTGGCGAAAATGAAATATGTAACATTTTTATTTCTTTCTTGGATGACGAGGCAAAGCAGGGCGTTAAGCTCCGCCACTCAACACGTAATGCCTTCAGAATTTGGCGGAAAGTGGGGAACGAAAGCGTTTTAACACTAAGTTCCCAGATTCCTCTTATCTGCTATGTGCGGATATATTAAATAGTTCAATTACATACATCCGCGACGGATACGAAATGTTCAAATATTTTACAATGGTATATACTTAAACGGACAAAGCCGCGTGCTGGCCGTTAGTATTTAATAAAATAGACGCCTCTTTTCCTATTTAATATTTTTAACACGCACTCAACAAGTAGCTTGCTTGAGTTAGACGCAGACGCACATTGAGTATAAGAATGTACCTACAACTTTTTATAATACAGCCTCATTTAAGAGCGATTGTTATTTTTTTTTGCCACAATGTCTCGTAATGTATCGTGAAGTGATTCATCAGGTTTATGGCGCACACATTTAACCTTGACTTGTCTATAAAGGTATTTTAATTATTTAAATTCTGTACAAAACTGGTTTCCACTTCCAAAAAAATCTGAGCTAAAGTATTTACTTTCAGTGTTGCCTTAATAAAAAAATAACTAATTTAATTAATGTCATAAAATATAAATGTATCAATTAATATTTTTATGCAGATAGTTTTATATGATCTAGAATTTAAGCATTATTTTGCTGACGACGTTGAAGTAATAAAGCCACATTTGAAATCAAACCACAGTCAATCATTTGAATGCAGCGCTCGTTTTATTCACATTTGGTAGGTCGTCCGGTGTAGCATGACCTTAACTTGGTGGTAAAGGCAAAGCAAATCCATTTACGATTTTTATATTAACCTTATACAGCATATTCAATTTTACATTTTTTTTTATAGGTACTAAGAAAGTTAACTACCGTCTTTATTTTCACCAACTTACATAATATTAATAAAGGTACATTCACATTTGCACTAAATAACTATTTTGAAAGTGAGAAAAAAACAATAAAATTTCTTTGAACACATTCAAATTAGAATTGCAATAGAAAACTTATGACAAAATGGCCAATGGTCATGATATTTAACTTTATTACCAAGTAAATGTACAAATTCACCTTGACACCACAACAATTAACATTTCGGCAAGTACCGTACACACCGAGGCCAATGTAAAACAATAGTCTATGCGTGTATGAAATAATCTAATGTTTTCTAAATATATAGAAATATTTACACTATCTTGGCGGAGCTGGCATGTTTCCCAGTGACGCAGCGGTTGTGAGTTTGAATTCTAATTTGATCAGCTTCACGCTGTATCCCGCACACAGCAGGCTAGGCTGCGGGAACCTAGTGTTAAGACACTCGGTTCCCCACGAAGAAATGTAAATGTAAATAAATATTTCATTTCCTCATTTGGGGATCGAACCCACAACCAGTCTATTTTATACTCACACCTTGCGCCACGACTGGCCTCCTAATTTGAATAGGAACAAAAATCGTAAGTACCGCGCTCGGACTATGGGGTATGGAGCGATAATGGAATGAAATGTTAAAAAAATTACATACTGAAAAAACTAAAAACTAAATCAAATATTTTTTTACAGGAAACTTATTTTGAGGAGTAATATTTAGTTCAATAATGATGTATCTCAAATCAAGCCAGGTCGTTGGCAGCGCAATACACAAATTTAGATGTAGTAAAGGTCGACGATGACTCAGAATATTATAAAGAGCTTAATGACTGACTCGCATAATATATGTTAAACATATTTTCACGTATAGTAAAAGAGAAGTTATTGAACTTAGGCCGTTTTCTAAATATCTATACGGTACAAAACGTAAAAATCAAATAAATCAACTACCACGGCAGGGTAGGCAGAGGGAACCTAGTGTTAAGACATTCCGTTCCACACTTTCTGCCGAATTCTGGAGGCATCGCGTGTTGAGTGGCAAAACAGCCAACCAGTTGGTTTCACAGTCACACTTTGTGTCCCTGCACCACGACTGACCTCGTAAATAAATAATAAAACATATGACTTCATATTAAAAATAATTTTCAGCATAAAGTGACTAAACTTCAGACAAAAATACTTTTTATTCTGATCAAATACAGTTGTTGGACAATTACCAAAAAATGATAATTTACTATATTTATTATGTATATTATCATTATTTGGTGTACTTTAAAAAAAATATCTTGATTGAACAAAAATATTTGTGGTAACAGCCAGCCAGGCAGCCAGTGATTCACACGTTACGCTATTGCGGTCTCCTGTCGCGCTCTGCTTAATTCTTCGCTAGGAAAGAAACAATGGCCGTCTTGGGGTTTACGGGATATTTTGTAATGTCTTTAACAAGTTAAAGTAGTCTACTAAATCTATATTAAGTTATATGCATATTAATGTTACTAAACGAAGTGAAAATTGAACTGAATTTGAAAACAATCTAGTGTCTGAAAAGATTTTTTTTGTAGCTAAAATTAGGTATCTCGAAATAAATAGAATGAAATTAAAATATTGGAATAAACACACGAGTTTTCAGTTAATAATTCAAGCATCAATACACTCAAAAAAAAAAAATAAGAAAAGGAACCTCTTTTAGGCATGTTCTTGTGACCTGGTTTCAATCACGTACCTAAGCGCCCTCCCGAATATATAAGTAAACAAAGAGATAGCCTTACGCCACTGACCTGAAGTTATTACTTTCTCTTCTACAGGTTGTACGCAGGTTTTGGTATTCTGTGTAAACTGTTAACGTTCCACTAATAAGAATAATGTAGTTGTAGTATTTTAAAGGTCTCGATTCTGGGGCCAGTCGTGGCGCAGCAGCACAAAGTGTGACTGTAAATCCGACTGGTTATGGATTCGATCCCCACTCGAGGAGATGAAATATTTACTTAAATTTATATTTTCTTTTCTTCGCTCTGGTGTAAAAGACAAGCGCGGCGTTGAGTTCTGCCACTTAACACGCAATGCCTCCAGATTGGGCAGAAAGTGGGGAACGGAGTGTCTTAACACTAGGTTCCCTCTGCCTACCATGCAGTGTGCGGGATACAGCGTGAAGCTGAGGATTGCTTGAATTTAAATAAAATAGCTTTGCTTATTATTATATCAATAACGATTTATAATATGGCGCGTCAGTCATTACCAACTCGTATACGGTTGGGAAGTTATGAATGAATCGTTAGGGGACGCACGAGTAACTGTTTCCGACATTACAACCATAATGTTACCTACATATTATTCAACATAACGAACCTCCATCTAGAGCGTAATTGGAAATCTTTTGTTTGAATAAAATAAAATATGAAATCAGCATACGTAATATTAATTATTGTTACGAAATTGGAGATGCTATTATAAATAATGCATGTATTTTATATTATAATACATTCGCAATTTGTGAATAGCATACTGACATTTAAATCTCTTTCATATTTGCTAAATAACAATCTTTACATATTATAATTATCAAATAAAAATTAAAATCAGCTTCACGCACACAGCAGGGTAGGCAGAGGGAACCTAGTGTTAAGACACTCCGTTCCCCACTTTCCGCCGAGTCTGGAGCATTGCGTGTTGTGTCGCGGAACTCAACGCCGCCGTTCGCCTCGACACCAGA
>DWMY01003166.1:0-10592 GCA_018249775.1 Heliconius hecalesia formosus
TAAATGATTACATATATCAGTCTACTATGGTATTAATTCTATCATTCTATCGTCCCTAATATAATGAAGGGTGCCATTATTGCGGGTAATTTGTGTATTCATTAAGTAAATATGTATTATTTTTACAATACGAAAAACTGTTATGGAAAATTATATTTTTATAAACTTTCTTTTCGTCCTCTGCTCGTTTTTTCTTTCTTACGCAAATTTTAGGAATTTGCATTGAAAACAAATATATGTAATAGAATTATATATAATAAACAAAACCAATTTAGCAGAAATAAATTCGAAGAATTTCGGACAATAATGCCGACTAATAAACGCTATTTAGTGTTTATGACCAGGAGTCGACAAATCTCGCTACGTTCAAATTTTTATACGTTTTCTTAATAAGTATAGATAGGTATTTTTTCTTTATGATAAATATAAGAATGATACATTATAGTAGAATAGATTACACCAGGGTTGCCTAGAAGAATCATGCCGCGGGATCTTAAGCCATTAGTGTTGTTTATTTTTATTATATTAATTTTAATAATAAAAAACTGCATCATGTAGTATGTCATGCTGTAACTGTATCATCGTTAACAATAAAAAATACGATAATGTGGGTTACAAGGTATTAAAACATGTTACATTATAAATTACTTGCGCTACCAATATATAGAAGGACTAGGATATAAATCAATGTATTACGTAAATAATCAGATATTTCAAGCAGACGAAGCCGTGGGATGGACGCTAGTATAAAAATAAACAGTTTAAGATGTTTTTGTTTTTATTTATTAACTAAAGCATATGTATATTACCATACAAATAATATTTGAAATATACAGGTTTTCAGTATATTCATTAAAATATTTGTACATTTTGAAGGAGTAAGTAGTCCACGTTTACATGTAATGTTTAAAATCTGCATTCAATAATATGTAGGTTCCTCGAGAGCCTTATATTCAGTGAAATAAATTTATTTTCCTCCGAAGCGCACTAGACGTCAACAAATAAGGTTATTTTTCAACGGAGGTCTTATTTATTCTTAAGGTACACCGCCCAAGTCAACGGCTTCTTTCAACTACTATATTAAAGTTGTTGATTTATATCAGGCATTTACACTTTTTGAAAGTTCATGACTTTCAACAAACAAGGCAATTATAATAGTGATCTAACAATGAAAAAACTTTTGGTTCTTAATAAGAAAATAAATAGAAAAAATGTTTTATAATTATTAATTTATTATAGTATTTGTTATAAGTTATAACAAACTTCTATTACTAACTTTAATTAGCCATAGAAGTTTATTATATTTTACAATATATACTTTTATTACATAAGAGAAAATAATTTTACATTTTGAAATATAGATTGTTATATTTAAAATACAAAAAAATACATTTAAAAATATAAAAAAAACATTATTCCGTGGGTGGGACAAGAGTCCAAGCCATCGTTGGCTAAGACTCCAGAGAGAAAAAAGTCCCTACAATACGCGCCGTCTCAAGAAAAACTGCCTTCTGCATCCGGTTCTTAATCCAACAGTTAAGTGGTAATCTCTTAAGATGTGTCTCTTAAGATAAGCTTAGATGTGGTAAGCGCGGCATTGAGTTCTGCCACTCAACACGCAATGCCTCCAAAATTCGGCAGAAAGTGGGGAACAGAGTGTCTTAACACTAGGTTCCCTCCCTCTGCCTACCATGCTGTGTGCGGAATACAGCGTGAAGCTGATTTTTTTTTTCTCTTAAGATGTTGTTCGAGGCTTTTCGATATTACAACGTTAAATGAAACCGCTATCGGCACAATGATAGTCGCATCGACATCCCACATGGCGGTAATCTCACGGGCTAAGTCCAAATATTTAAATATTTTTTCTTTTTCGACTTTCACGAGATTGTCATCATGTGGGATAGTAATGTCAACAATTACTACGCGGCGCACCACTCGGTCTACTAATACTATATCAGGTCTATTGACAGCAATATACCTGTCAGTAATAATAGACTGATCCCAGTAGAGCAAAGCAAAATTATTTTCATTGACAGAGGTATATTATACCTATATAGTTAGGCACCTTTAATTCCGCAAGACCATACTGAAGAGCAAGTTGCTGGTGTATTTACATAGCTACTTGATTGTGTCTATGCAAATACTCACCGTTAGCAAGATGAGAAAAACCAGAGACAATATGCTTGAGGGACTCCCCAGGTCGACTTACGCGGGATATACAGTCTTATTACAGACGAACGCGGACGGTGCTTTCGATATGTTGTTAGCAATTTTTAAAGAGTCTAACTCAGTCTGTGTCCATCTTACAAAAGTATAGACAAGAAACAGCATAACTCAACCGTTAAACGCACGCATCTTGTCGCCATCACATAAACGTACATACTCCAAAATAGTTTCCTTCAAGCTTCTCCTCTGTCACTCATTATCCTGGTCACTTACATATAACTGAATATTACCGACTCAATGTTGGCGTTCTGGAAATGTGACTGATTGTCGCAATTGTTATTACTGGTAGTATTGACCTGCTGAAAGCATAGACTTTCCAATACCATCCAGTAGATGGCGACGCAGAGTGATCCGCGCCCTGGCCGACAGTCACTGTCACTGTTGGTTCAAGCTCCTGAAACATAGATAGTAACCTTGAACAGTGCGATAATAGTCCTCTGACGACGGCGGCTGCGGATTCGAAGAGCAACATCTCTGTCAATGCTGTTGGGAGTGCATTTATCCTGCTGGCATCCGTGTCTCCTTACTTTACCTTACTTAACTGGGACTTGCGCCGTCTTTTAAGTATATATAATTATTTCAAATTTTATTGGTCATAGTTATATATTTTTATTATTTGTTATATATTTCTTTTGTTGATAATATTTTGATGCGATTGTGAGTACCTATTTGTATGTGTTTGTAAATTCAGTGTTTCTGTACATTGTCTATAATTCAAATATTTTTTTAAATATTTCATTGTAAATATGTGTTCACTTCTGATATTATTAAATTTAGGATAATTGTGAAAAAAGGAAACCTTGTATTGCTTATTCAAAATTATTTATAATATTTTTATTCAAAATTGTTTATAAATTAAATCATTATTAATAATTATATATATATTTATATCAATGTGTTTACGTACTATAGTAGTTATATAAAGAAAAAAATACCTATCTAATACCTATTACGTTGAAGGAGCCAAGTTGACCGATGATGAAATCTCTTAAAAAGGGGATACGCTCTGGAGGATCAAACTACATGTGACTGCTTCGCCAACTCATAAACAATTGCACAATGGCACACTTGCTGTCCTGCTGCAAACTGTCTATGGCAATGGGTATTGCAGTCAGCGTGGGTAAACATTGACGTCGACATTAGGGGTCGCAATCCGGGATCTCGGGATTTTTGAAATTGAATATCGGACCAAATATAGGTCTTACAAATCCCGGTTTTAATTTTACAAAAAACCGGGATTTTCGATATTTTCGAATTTTACAAAGTTAAAAGTTAGTTATTCGAATTAAAACGTGCCTGCTAGTAAATCCAGGCTTAGCTAAGCGATGAGTTTTCCTCAAAATTTTATGACATTAACGGAGTTTGACCGGCCCGACCAACGAAAGCACGAATACCGTATTTTCTCATTGCGCGTCGTTGTTGCGCGTCTTTGTTGCACGTCGTTGTTGCACGCTGTTCTTGCCCGTCGATGTTCTAGGTGTCATTATTTATTTTCGTTAATGTTAATTAATATAATGTATATAATAATATATATTTTTTGTTGTTTTAAATATGTTAAATAAAAGTGAGTTATTTTTTAACTATTTATTATAGATAGAAGTTGAGAGTGCAAGACGAAGTCTGAAAAGTGGTAAGTCAGCGAGAGCAGATCGAGTTACTACCGAGATGATCAAATATGGTGGGCCACGCGTCTTGGACTTGTTCTGGTCTAATTTGAACGATTGGCGAGGTGCGGTCATCGTGCCTTTGTATAAAGGCAAAGGTTCACAGATAGACTGTGCAAGCCATTAGGCTATCAGTTTGATTAGCTTAGGTAGTAAAGTATACTATTGCCGCGTGATCCCGGCCTAGAATAGGATCATTCTGATACTGGTGGTGTCGTAAGAGGCGACTAAAGTACGTGTGGTAGAGTCACGTCGCCAGCAATGGCAACACGCATGGGCAGACTCAACCGGATCATTACCACACCCGGCATTTAAAACCGGCGTTAAGTTGTGGCCACTGCGTTTCGCATAAGGCAATGCCGGGCTCCGGCGCCCAACCCATCTTAAAGGCCGGCAATTCAAATTCAAATTACAATCAGGTGACCCGAACGCTCGTTTGCCTTGTCCTTTTCCAAAAAAAAAAAGTTTATGCTAAAGTTTTAGCGAGAAGAATGCAAGAGAGATCTGAAAGGCTGTTGTGGGAGGCCCAAGGAGGCTTTAGACCTGGAAGGGTGTATGGATCACATCTTTTCCCTCCGCATGATCACGGAAATATTTTTGGCCGTTAACCAAAAAGTTTTCTGTGCTTTTGTGGACTTGGAAAAGGCGAGACAGAGTTTTGACAGAGTTGTAAGAGCGAAATTATGGGAGATACTACCCCGGTACAATTTGAGCGGGCCCTTGCTGCAGGTTGTAAAGTCTCTTTACAGAGATCACTCAGCCTGCGTGCGAGTAGGAGCTGGCATGTCGCACTAGTATGACATCCGATCGGGTGTTAAGCAAGATCGCGCCATGTCAGCTTGGTTGTTCAATTTGTATTTGGATAGCTGTCTCCAAGGAGTGAAACAAACCGATATGAGAGTGAAAGTAGGTGACCTGAATGTGAATTGCCTGCTGTACGCAGACGATGCAGTGCTTATTGCATCATCAGAATGCGAGTTGTGGGCATTGGTCACCACTCTGAAAGAAGGGTCTAAGCCTCAATGTGAATATGACAAAGGTTCTGATTTTTGGAAGAGATGAAGAAGGGACGAAATGCAAGATCAGTGTAAATGGTAAGATATTAGATCAAGTGAATGAAGAGGTATACTTGGGAAGTATGTTAAGTAGAGATGGAAAATACGACATGTATGTGGAAAGGCGTATTGCTGCCGGTAACAGGGTTAACGGAGCCTTAGCTGCATCGATGAGACGGCGAAAAGTCGGCACAGCTGCGCGTTTGGCCGTACACAATGCAGTTTTGGTACTGACATTGTTATACGGCAGCGAAACGTAGGTATTACAGAAGAAGAAAGAAAGATGAATGCTGTGGAGATGCGATCTCTTCGTAGGATATGCGAAGTCAGTTTAGCTGATCGAATTCGTAATGAAGAGGTACAAAAAATGGTACTAGCGAGGATGTCACGGTGAGAATGAAGAAAAACGTGTTCAGCTGGTTTGGGCACATCGAACGAATGAGTGATGAAAGAATGACAAAAAAGATTTATGAATGAAAAGTGAGTGGTAAGAGAGATAGGAGGAGACCTCGGTTGACCTTCGAAAACACAGTATCAAAGATACTGGAGGAAGGTCACGTCAAAAATCATGAGGACCCCCTGTAGGGCATGTATGAAGAGTTTAAAGACAGTGGACGAGGCGAAAGAGGTATGTAGAGACGGTAGCGCTTGGCGCTCCGTTCTCTCTGACTACTCTGTTAGGGATAAAGCGTGAGGCTAGTTTAGTTTAGTATTTGTTTATTATAATTAAAAATTGTTTTATTTAGTAAACATATTTTAATTTACCACTTCCCTAAAAATACCCTCCTAACTTAACTCTAAAAATAAGAAGAAACTTGAAAAATTACTAATTTTGTCAAATCCCGAAAATATCGAAAAAACCGGGATCCCGGGATTTTTCTGAAGTCGATATCGAAAATTCCGGTTTTGCTTGAATGGTCCGATATTGCGACCCCTAGTCGACATATGACGCTAAGAATAAGAAGAAGTCTATCAAGAGTTAAAATTCAACTTTTCAAAAGAAAGAAACATTGTAGAAACTAGACGAAAGAGTATGATAGTAAGTAAGAGGATGTACTCATACATATGTATGTACCATGTGATATAACACATATTACCTACTACGAATGAATGAAATACTTTATTTATTAAATTAACAAGGTGCTAACTTTTATAATGACTTTCCTTGTAAGCTTTAAAATCAACTTACATGTCTGAATAGCCTTTCTAAAACTACATTAATTACTAGTTATAAATTCTCATAGCCCGTAACGACGTAATATATTCAAAAGTGCTATCGTTCAGCCTCCTCGACAGGAGGCCTACTGGAAAGCTTGTTTTATTAAATGAGAAGATTTACTGTGACTTCAAATAGCATTCCTGTGTCAAGTTAAATATTTACTACGAGAATCATTTTTAAAAGATTCTCATTTTTGCTTTAAGTTTTTGTAGATTAAAGTCATGTATGTATTTACCATTTAGTTATATTATTTTCTTGTAAGTTAAGTTGTTCCAAAAAAACACGTAACCATCATCTACATAAAAAGATGAATTTTTAAAATTTTTGTTTGGATTTCTTTTAATATTTTTCCACATTTCTTAGTATAATTTCAATTACTTTTACTTTATTTAAAAACTAGCGACCCGGTCACGGTTTTACTCGCTTGTACTCCATAATTATTTGAGTACTAAAATTAAATTAAATCAGCTTCAAGCTGTATCCCGCACACAGCAGGGTAGGCAGAGGGAACCTAGTGTTAAGACACTCCGTTCCCCATTTTCTGCCGGATTTTGGAGGCATTGCCTGTTGAGTGGCAGAATTCAACGCCGCGCTTAACCTCGACACCAGAGCGAAGAAATGGAAATATACATTTAAGTAAATATTTCACCTCCTTGGGTGGGGATCGAACCCACAACCAGTCGGTTTTACAGTCACACTTCGTGCCGCTGCACCACGACTGGCCTCTATTGGATTACTGATCAGCTATAATTTCGTTTCCTAATAATAATATCATTTTAATAATATATAGTAAATTGTAAATATTCAGCCAATTCAATAAAACAGTATTTAATGGCAATTTTGTCGACCAACATTCTTTGTCAAATGATATAAGTTTTTTATTTATAAGCTGATTAAAATAAGATAAACACCAAAATACAAAAGTGAAAACTTCAATTAAATCGGTTTAGCCGTTTTGAGATTAGCGTGAACAAACGCACAGACAAACAGATAAAATAAAATAAAAAAGTTTTAGTTTTTAGTCCTATTACGTTATTAAATGTCACCAATAATTTTTTTTCTTATATAGCTTCCATGTGTCAATTGTGTGACACCAATCCGATTATTATAAGAATAAAGTACAGATAAATGATACAAAATATGTTCAAAAAGACTAGTAAGAAAATAAAATACACAAAAGTACCCAATAGGTACTTTTAGAAACTATTATATTTCTATGTACGGTTACTGGGTGGCAGAAAATAAGCTTAAGCCATCGACGGACTTACTATTTTCTGGTCCAAATAGGATACCTTCGTCAAAATGGTTTTCTTCTAAATCCATTGAGTCCTCTCTCACCGAAAAATGATACGAACTGATAATACTGTCCTCAGCACGTATCTCTATTTACAGTATTCTTGTGGAATTTCTATTAGTAAGCGTGCTTTCGTATTTCGCATTTGACTCGACAATAAAAAAGTTCTTTATCAAATGAATGTTTTTTGAACCTTCCGTAAGAAAACGTTTAACTTAGAGTACTTGAACAGACTATAAAACAAACGTAGACTTTATTGTTATTGCGTTTCCTCGAAGTGAAATTAAAAAAATATATATTAAGATGTACAAAATAAGCAAGGTGCTACATTACCGCTTAATTGTATGTAGACTTACCTATGAGGTATTTTTATTGTCATAATTTAGTTAAAAATCTTTTTCTTAAATGTCCATTATTGTTATTATTCACATAAATATAATACAACATTCTAATAAACATCATAATATTCAAACCATATAGGTTTGAACAACATTTCAAGATCAGTTTTTTTAAGGCAAAGCGAAGCATTGAGTTCCGCCATTAAACACGTAATGTATAACGGATAACGGACTATCTTAACACTATGTTTCTAGCTAGCGGAAATGACCGTAAAGTTGCAAAAAAAACTTGTAAAAAGATAAGTAAACGCTAGTTTAAACACAAGTTAGTGTTATAATTGTTAGTTGTTTAATATTAGATGAAAATGGGAGCCAAGTTCAATATAAAGATAATGCATGTTTCTTAACGGTCAGTCAAGTTAAAGTTCTGTAACTGTTTCATATAAAACTTTTCGCACATTTTAATCTAAATGATTAAAATTTTAGACTATTGCGTTGTTAGGTCGGCAGCTTAATTTTAAGCGGTTTATTAATTATTTGGCTTGGTTTTAGTAAATAAAATCAAATTAACGAAATCTTAAGCGTTATGCGCTTCACTATTATATATAAATTTAATCTGGGAATTGATTGGTTTTTAAACGACTTGTGTAAGAAAATGAGGTTATCAATTTGTCTGTATTTTTTTTATGTTTGTTACCTCAGAACTATTGACTGAGTGAACCGATTTTAATGTTTTTTTTATTTGAAAGCTAGCGCTTTCCGTGTGGTCCCAATTCTTGTGGCCACGTAAAGGAAAACAGGCTTACTAATTCGGTATTGTATTAAGGTTGCTGTAGCATTAGCTTGACACCGACTTATTTAATTAATTTAATTAGTATAATATTCTTTTTTTATTAGTTAATAAGAGCGTTTCACTTTAGGTACATTTGTTTTACATTCACGTGTGTATGTTACTTTACTTCTTTTTTTTTATTTCAGGACGGTATTGGTAGCCCAATAGATAAACTGATTGATGGCGGCTGAGGACGGAAATATTGTAAAGTGGCGTGCCAAAAGACTGACAATAAAATATTTCACATTTCAAGCAAAAATCTGGAAGCTTTACTCAATATGCAATTGTAAATTTATTTCAAGTGATAAATATTTATTGTTTATATGACATTTCCAGCGTGTGACTGTGAACGCGATAGGTTATGGGTTCGATTCCCACTCAAGGAAATTAAATATTTAATATTTTCATTTCTTCGCTTTGGTGCCGAGACAAAGCGCGGCGTTAAGTTCCACCACTCAACAGAATCAAAATTCGGTGGAAAATGAGGAACGGAGTGTCTTAACTGCCTACTCTGCTGTGTGCGGGATACATCTTGAAACTTTTTAAATGTAATTTTCTATATTCCACGTTATACATACATATTTAAATAAACATACAATCAAAAAGTTGTTTTTTTATTTTGCGTAAAAGAATGAGGTTTTTATAAATGCGCATGGTTGTGTATATGTTACATCCAAGGAACATATTTAAGTCAAGTAGTTGTTCCTTCATTACTGAACACGTCGCCTTGTCATGACCAAAACATCTTTGCTCTCCTCAAGTGGCGGGACCGGCTTCCGTGTCATCCACTTCTATTTTTAGGTTTCTCGTCCATATTTTAGAACATTTCTAATTATTCGTGCGGTTTTTGGATATATGTTTATGTTTCTAATATTCATAATATAAATTACAATTAAAAAAATTGGCTAGATTGAACATTTAAAATCATAACGGATCGGTGTCCATACATGGAAGATATTTAAGAAAAAATTTATAGAAAAATTTATATGAAAAAATTATTAGGAGGCTTTTATTAATGTAATAGAACCCCAAACAATTATTTTTATTTTCTTTGTCTATTTGTCTGTACATTTGTTTTTGCTAATATTAGAAACGGATTGAATGCAGATTTCCGTATTCAATATTGACAAACTTTCCTTAACAATTATTTTTGTTTTATTTCAATCGGATCACAAATAAAAGGTTATGTCAATATAAAGAATCACACGCGAATTAACTGTTTTATTGAATTGACTAATACTTTAGCTATCAATATATTTAATGTTGTCTTTAAAACGATAATGTTTTATTTTATAATAAGTATTATTAATTAGATCACAAAAGTAATTTCGATGAGAAAATAAATAAATGTGTAGTTCAAGCAGGCGAAGTCACGTGGGGGTCACAAGTAAAAAAAATATATGTATCTTATTTTATTAATGATTTATAATATACGTGATTAGGATGAAAATTAAAATTAATGTTAGATACATATTCTTGACTTCCCCTGGCTTATCAGCATAAAATGCGCCTACAACCTTATATTCTTCCACAACATCTAATGCAGCAACTAATAAACTGGTCACGTTGAGGTTATTTATTGTTATAGCAACAACACCGAACAAAACATCCGAACCTCTAATCTTGTTTGATGTCCCACTCCCAATGCTTGGAGGCAGCAAGAGAAATGGTTAGAAAAATATGACGCCAAATTATTAGGGCTTATTGAAAAATATAAACTTTCTTTAAAATATATGTCCTATCCTATATATATTACAACCACTGAAGATTTTTCCTTATTTATAAAATATTTTTTTAAGTTTTTTAGGACAAATATTTTAACTTTTATATTTTACAATAATTGTTAGTCATTTGACGTTAGTAATAAATATCCCTTATGATAATTATCTCGATTGTAAGAAAAATATATATTTCATGTCTTTCTTAATGACGTTGTTCGAACAAGCAGCCATATAGTGCTTGCA
>DWMY01003167.1:0-10591 GCA_018249775.1 Heliconius hecalesia formosus
ACTCAACACGCAATGCCTCCAGAATTCGGCAGAAAGTGGGGAACGGAGTGTCTTAACACTAGGTTCCCTCTGCCTACCCTGCCGTGTGCGGGATAAAGCGTGAAGCTAATTTAATTTAATTTAATTTTTATTCTATTACGAAAGAAAATGTCGATGATATGTGCAAGATGCTTATGATGGTTTTTCATAGTAATTCATACATGAAACTATTTGTTCATTTAAGACACCACCACATTGACAGAGACATTTAGTAAGTTTCTTTTAGCTTCATGGTGTTTCTTGCACAAAGCAGGGTTGACAGATGGAACCTGGGAACCTAAGCTTTTTAACGACCTCCATTTCCATTAATACACTTCCGTTTCCTACTTTACGCCGAATTCTGAAGGGATTGCGGGTTGGAAATATTTCATTTCATCAAGTGGAAATCGAACCTATAACCTGTCGCGGTAACAGTCGCACGCTTGTGATTCTTTGTAAGTTTCTAGCTGAATACGATAGTTTTTGATTCGATAAGTCTATTCGATGCTATTATTAATTTTGAGAGTTAAAATCGGGAGTGATATAAATAAGTCTCACTATCAAAGTTTTCTGTGATAATTCTGATATTGCCAGAGATGGGTGGAAGTAAATAAAAATGTTACATTAAATTCAACAAATCTGAGGCATTGCGCGTCGTTACAGATAACATATCTAACAGTATCATGAATTTTATCATTTCATCTTAATATAATTCCTATTAGTTTCTAGTTTACATAATGATTATTGGGGGAAGTTGCGCGATATGATTTTTAATAATAAATTTTGTAGCTTCACGCTGTATTCTAGGCGGGCCTAGTGGTAAGACACTAAACTCTCCACTTTCCGCCGAATTTTGGAGGCATTGTCTGTTGATTGGCGGTAATGGCTCAATTCCATGCATTTCTTTTGGCACCAGAGAGAGAGAAAAATTAAAATGAAGATATTAAATATTTCATTTTCTACGAGTGGGAAGCGAACTCACACCTGTTGCGTTTAAGTCACACGCTTGTGCCACTGCGCCACGACTGGCCTCCAAAATTTTAATTCGTAGTATATATTTTTTTACGAATTTGATGGATCTTACGTGACAAGCTATATTGTGTGTAACTTAATCTATATTTAGTTCTATTGGAGGTAAACCAGAGGTAATGGGATAAGTGTAATTTAAATTTTAAAAAACCCACCCAGATAATATGAATAAATATTTAGAAATACACACACACTACACTACACTACACTAGCTTCACGCTTTATCCCTAGCGGGATAGTCAGAGAGAACGGAGCGCCAAACGCTACGGTCTCTACCTACCTCTTTCGCCTCGTCCACTGTCATCAACCTCTTCATAAATGCCCTCCGAGGGGTCCTCAAATAAAAAATATGTGCACTTTATTTAGAAATAAAGTGCACATATTTTATTATTTTTAACCGTCACACTATACGCATTGGTAGGTAGAAGGAACCCAGCGTTAAGACACTAAAATGAAAATACTGTATATTTCATTTCCTCGAGCAGGAATCGAAGCTATAATTTGTCGCATCCACAGTTGCACGCTTGTACCAATATTATAAATAAAATATCTAAATAGTTCATACTTTTATTTCCTCGCTTTGGCAACGAGGTAAAGCGCGGCGTTGAATTCCAGCACTTAACATGTAATGCTTTCAGAAATCACAGGAAAGTGAGGAACGGAGTGCCTTAACACTAGGTTCCCAGGTTCCTTCTACGTACCCTGATATGTGCGTAATATTAGTCTTATGAGAGAAATAAATTGTCGAATATTTGTATGGGTGTAGAACTAAATAACTAATTCTATTTAACAACGCAAGGTTCATAAGTCCTGTTTGTCGTTTAACCTTCACAGCTCAAGTGGTAAATCACTGGGACATTAAGAACAGATTACTTGACGTAATCTGGACTTCTTGGTTTATTTCCTACAAGACCACTTTAAGTCTATATTTATGAAATATGATTCATTAACTTTGTTATTATAGTGCAGTTGAGAATTTTTTGACATACAGACCCACTTAAATCGAACCTACTACGTAGGTACACATTGTTTGTTATATTGTATTGAGTTGTCGTATCCTTCAGGTTTAAACAGTAAACTATGATATATGATAGTATAGAAAAAAAAATAAAAAAATCTTTCTCTGCTTTATAAGCAATTATTCTTTAGATATTATATATGTATGTGTTTTTAATTTCTATTTCAGATTACCACCTAATTTTCAAGTAGAAACTCTACAGTTTATAGGCAACGGCATTAAAACCTACTGGCCCGATCCGCTCAGCGATGTTCCAAATCTAAAAAAGTTGTCTTTCAGCCAGAACGAACTGGCTGAGATCACTCCAGATTTATTTACAAAAATTGATGGGCTGGAAGACCTAGATCTGTCCTACAATAAAATAATACAACTAAATTCTTTGGACTTTAAATATTTACATCATGTCAGAAAACTAAATTTACAAAGCAATCTGCTGAAAAAAATACCAGTAGATGCTCTACAACCAATGACGATGCTTGAAGATTTGGATTTGAGTAAAAATGGTATATTCGATGTATTATTAAGGAGAATAGAAAGCTCAACATTGAAATCAATAAAGCGGTTAAGTTTGAATAGTAATAGAATTCGATCAATTTCAAAGGAATCATTTCCTGAGGACAACAGTATGTAAGTATGATTTAGTTTTATGTTATGTTATGGTCGCAGGGTAGTCAGAGTTTTTAAGCCGATTTTTCACCGATTTTTTAGAGGAATTGCGTGTTGAGTGACAGAGCTCAACGCAGCGCTTTGCCTTGGTACCAGAGCGAGCAAATGATGTATCGATAAATAATAATTAATTCCTCTAAGTGGGAATCGAACCCACAACGCGAGTTTACAGTCAGGCTTGTACCCCTGCGTCACGACGGCCTCAATATAATATGCTATTTAACTACACTCACTGCCGTTAATAATTAATAGTAGTCAATATCTTATCTAAAACCGAAGTGTGCAATACTTGCTTTGAACTAGCACAGATAAATGCGTACGTATAGTATTGAAAATATGATTCACTTATTATCATTTTTTAGCTTCACGCTATATCCGACACATAGCAAAGTAGACAGAGAGAAAATGGGATCTGAGCGATAAGTAATAAATGTGTTAATGGGAACGGTGTGTCCGTTCCCATTAAGACATTTCCGTTCCCCAGTTTCCACTGAATTCTAAAGGCTATCTAACTTGAATGGCAGAGAAAATGAAATGCATGAAAATATGAAATATTTTTTTATCTCAAGTGGGAATTGGGCCCAGAACCTGCCGCGTTGAAAAAAAAGTTCGTGTAAAAGTTATTATTTTTTTTGTTAAATGCTGGGTGTATTAGACAAAAAAAAAATATTAAAGATAGTCTTCCAACATTCCGACGCTCATGGGGCAGTGTTTTAATGCTAGAATTACATATGCAAGTAGAATTTGGTTAAAATTTAATCTTAACATAGTTATTTTACCGTCTGGTTAGATTAATTTCAATGTTGTCTAACTATCACTCATCACTCTAACTTTAGTACTGATTTGATCTCTAAACTATAGGTACCTACAGGTAAAACGTTAAAAAAGGTTATTATATAATTTGTTTATTTATCGTTAATTATTCGTGTTTGGTAACCTTTCAGAGAGATATTGGACTTATCTAACAACATTATAGAAGTAATCGAAGAAAACTCCTTATTGTCGTGCACTCGTTTAAAGGAATTAAATCTTGCACAAAATAATATAACGTTCACGTTCACGCTCCCACCGACATTGCAGATAGCTATACTGAAGATAAACACACTGTACCACTGGCCCAAGTTCCCGAGTGGTATTACATATATCGATTTATCATACAACCGGTTATCCGCCTTATATGATGAAAATAATGTTGAATTTGACAATTTAGAGGTAAGATTTTGTCCATTTTCTTATTTATTAAACGAAATTAAATTAAATCACACACAGCAAGGTAAGCAGAGAGAACCTAGTGTTAAGACACTTCGTTCCCTACTTAAGGCGAGTCGTGGCGCAGACGCACAAAGTGTGACTGTAAAATCGACTGGTTGTGGGTTAGATCCCCACTCGAGGAAATCAAATATTTATTTACATGTATATTTTCATTTCCTCGCTCTGGTGTTGAGGCAAAGCGCGGCGTTGAGTTCCGCCACTTAACACGCAATGCCTCTAAAGCTCGTCGGAAAGTGGGGAACGAAGTGTCTATTTATTAAACCAAATCCTCCATAAATAAGAATTTTCCTGATTTATACGTACATCCTTTACATTTTCAGGTTCTCAGTATCGGTGGTAACCAAATTAAAGATTTTCTAATTGAACGAAAATTACCTAAATTATTCAGCTTAGACCTATCATACAATTTGATATCGGACGTTCCCAAGTGTTTAAGCAGTCAATTGTTGCCTAACCTTGAAGAACTGCGCTTGGATGGAAATCCATTAGAAAGTATATATTTCAAAAACATTATAGCCATAAAGAGTTTGTATATGAACGACTTGAACAGGTTGACTGTGGTTGAGGATAAAGCCTTCAGCAATGTGATCGGTAGAAATGTTGATGAAATATCTGATGAGAAGAATTGTTTCTCTCTTTATTTGTCAAGTTGTGCATCGCTCACGACAATACAGGAAGGGGCGTTTGATGCTACGTCACTGTGTACGGTAAGTTGTGATGGCCGTCGGGTTCCTTTTTAACCCCCGACGCTAAAAATGGAGTATTATAATTTTGACATGTCTATCTGTCTGTGGCACCGTAGTTCCTGAATTTTTGAGTACGGTTTTATTTAATCGAAAGCCTTTATCATGTGTGCTTCTTAGCGACATTTTAAGAAAATCAGATTAGCAAAGAGCATCGATCTACGGCTTGATATCAGAACAATATTTATTAATATATTTAAATAAGTTTGTAAATTGATTGAAATAATTTATTTCTTCTAGTCAATAAAGGACGAAAATAAAATGCTAAAATGGCAAAATCCTTATTTTTTATATGTTAATGATTATCTTATATGTAGTGCGGTTGTGGTGTATTAAGTTCCTTCGTTCCTGTTCCTTAATTTCATGAATAAATTATATTATGTTATTTTTAGTTGGACATTAGTAAGAACAAATTGTCATCGCTGTCTAAAACACTACTCGACTGGTCCTCCTTGTCCGAGGGGGTCAACCTGCAGTTCAACCCCTGGCACTGTTCGTGCGACTTACAATGGATATTGGATACATTAGTACCGCAAATATACAAAACCAATTCAAATCTACTTGCTGAATTAAGGTATTATATTTTTTATTCGTATTTTATTTTTGTCTTATTTTGGCAGTTTTATGATTTTAATTTACGTAAGCCTGAGAAACGGAGTGTCTTTACACTCAGTTCCCTCTGGAACTAAGTGTAAAGATACTCCGTTTCTCTATTTTACGCCGATTTCTAAAAGAATATGTATTGAGATACTAAACTCAACGCCGCACTTTGCCTCGACTCCAGAGCGAAGAAATGAAAATAATAAATATTTAATTTCTTCAATAGGGAACCGAACATACAGCCTGTGGCGTTTATATGTAGTCACACTCTTGTGCTCCTGCGCCACAGTTCAAATAAATCAGCTTCACACAGTATTCCGCACACACCAGGGTAGGCAGAGGGAACCTAATGTTATGACACCCTATTCCCCACTTTCCGTTGAATTTATCGAGGTATTGCGGGTTAGGTGGTGGACCTCAACACCTGTCTTTTGCCTTGTTGCCAGAGCAAAGGAATGAAAATATCAATAAATATAATCGTTCTTTCCCTCTAGTAGGGATCGAACCCACAATCGTTACATACCATAAGGTGACCCGAACGCTCGTTTACCTTGCTTTTACATTAAAAAAAATACGGTTACATTGATATGTAATCTTCGCTATTATTATAATTATAATACTGCCCTCCCTCTTTTCCTTTTTTCCGGGATACGATAAAAAACTAGGGTTAGGAATTGGGATAAGAATCCTGTCATCATAATAGCTTATTGTACAATCTAGATGTGCCTCTCCTCGAGCGTATACCGGCCTGAGGCTGGTGCACTGGTACAACTGGACGGAGCAGGCGATGTGCAACGATGTGTTCACGAGGGGAGGACCGAGCGGCACGTACATGGTAGGAAAGTGACGTTATTTCTCCAATGTAGTGTAATTTATTTTTAACGTATAATTTAGCCCAAGAATCCAGGGTCTATTGTCTCTGAAAGGGTGGGGCCCTTTTAAGTTAGTAAATATACATACAGTCTTAAGTATATATTATTGTATATTATAGTCCTCAAAATTTCAGCTTTGCTAAAATGACGTAGGTCTGGGGGCCCTGGCCTCTCAATCAAATTGTTTTAGTATTGTGTTATTAATATAATTTCTTAAAACCTAGCAAAAGATAACCCAATACCGCGATTTGAAGTCAATTTCACTCTGTATTCCGCACACAACAGGATAGGCAGAGGAAACCTAGTGTTAAGACACTCCGTTCCCCATTTTCCGGGGAATTCTGTAGACATTGCGTGTTGAGTGGCGGACTCAACGCCGCGCTTTGCCTCGACACCAGAGCTACGAAATGATAATATAAACTATTTTATTTCTTCGAGTAGGGGATCGCATCCACAACCAGTCGCGTTGACAGTTACACACTTGTGCCGCTGCACCGAACCGGCCTGGGTTTGAAATAAACGAAAATTTCTGAATAATAAATTATTATTTCATGCAGGATATAAATAAGTGACAATAGTAAAATCATACTGTTAACTATAAATCTTATATAATTTCAGATAGATGAATCTAGAGAGAGTGGACCGAAGGTGAACTCCTTAACTTTGATTCTTGGGGCTGTCGTTATAGTAACATTGCTTATTGCGATAGCGTTGGCTGTGTATGTCGTGAAGACGAGAAGAAAGCATAGGGTAAGACAGAACGCCCTAAATCGAAAAAGACAGGAAACATCAGATTTTAAAAGTTCAAATGGATTACAAAAGGAACAATTTTCTGCTTTGAACAGAGCATGAAAAGAATTCAAGAGCCATATTTGAAAAAATATGTTTCAAATATGGCTCGGAGAGATTGTAACCGGCTACTACTGCCAAAAAACTTTTTGTAGTGTAAAAAGGAAGAGTTTTTTAAGTAAATATAGTAGGTCACATCACTTTTTTAAAAAAATACAAGCTGTCAGTTTTATGCTTTAATAGAATAGGAAAAAATAAATATTAATGCAATACTTCAATAGCTGGGAATATTATTATTTCGCAATGAAAGGTTTTTTAAATTTTACAATTAACAGTATTTCAATCGATTTACAGTTAGATAAAATAGATTAAAACATATTTATTTTGCTATAGATAAAATATAATATTTTATTTTCTAAGCCAATTTTGAAAAAATCACATTCGTAATCAATCTTATTACAATTTCGGAATGAAGTGCTGTATTTATTATTTATTATGTTTTTACAATATTTATGGTTTCAAATGTTAGCTTTTTCTATTAGCCATTTTGAATTTAGCATTTTTTTATAATAACCATTATCATCATCACTAGTCATTTATTTTATTAATGGAGCATCCAAAATTATATCGTTTTTGTTACAATTTATTATCTTAACATGTGTAAATATAAAAAATAGAACGTAATATAAAATACAAATTTAATGATTTAAGCCAAAAACTTTAAGTTTATCTAATGTAATAAAATCAGTATTGTTGTTTTAAGGAATAAATATTTTTTTTACGTTTCCTTAGCTTTATCTCCCGAAAGGGTTTATAATTTTACGCAACGTAGATGGTCCATTCCAAGTGCCTTTTAGTAACTTATTCCAATAAATGTATGGAAGTATGTCTTTGTGCATTAAATATAATAAACGTCGTTCCTTACTCTGAAAATAAAAATTATGTTAAATATATTGCTAATATAATAATTTTGACCCAGAAAGAATTGTATTTATATAGTTATCTTTTTTTTAGCTTCACCTATATCTATATCCCACACTTTTCTATGCGTGGGATACGGGAAGTCTCCACCTTCCTACTCTCTCTGTCTATCCGAGCTTTGTCTAGTTACCAGAGCGAGGAAAACGAAAATATAAAATATTTAATTTCCTCCAGCGGGTATCGAAACCAGAACCTCTTGTTTACAGTCGCACGTTGGTGCAATGACGGTCTCAAAGTATTCTTAACTATACTAGGGACTCTATGTATACTAGTAAAGCGGAGCTCAACGCCACCCTCTACCTTGCCAAAGCGGGAAAAAGAATATAATTGATTGCTTCAGAGTGTGTAAAGTCATGGTTGTATTTCATAGTGTTCTCTAGAGCGGATCTAAATCCTTTGCCAGTTAATTCAAATTCAAACAAAAAATGTAAACAATAGACACTAACTAACAAGCCATGTGATCTTTCTTATTTTATTACTAACAAAACAAAAATATTTTGAAAAAATTCTAACCTGATCAAATGGAAATGTTTCCCAAATCTTCTTGTCATATAAAATTTCCGCTAATATGGCGGATTTGTAAGAAGTAAGTATGGGGCAAGCTGAATAACCGTTATACGAAGCTGTGGGCTCTTTGCCATACATGGCGTCCCATAGATTTAGTTCCACTACGCGGCTTTGCACCGCTGAAATGATATTAAGTTTTTAGTTTTTTTTTTCAGCTTCACGCTGTATTCCGCTCATAGCTAGAGGTAAGACGCTTCGTTCTTTCCTAACGCCAAATTCTTTAGGCATTGGATTTTGAGTGGCGGAAGTTAACGTCGTAGTGTCATTGTGCCACGAGGGCCTCAATTATATTAATTACTATAATAAATCACAATATGAGATGCTATAATAACAGTCGGTAACTGTTATTATAGCATCTCATTGTTTTTCCACAAGTAATAAATATTATGTTATCATAGCAAAAAATCTTATAATGATATTTTCACGAACTAGTTAGTCACTTTTAAAAAACTTTCCCGAATTTGCAGAATTTTGCCATTTCGATAATGAAATAAACAAATTAAATAAAAATTACATGATACCCATCGTGGTGTGACTTTAACGCGACGGTTGTAGGTTCGATTCCCACTCGGGGGAATGAAATATTATTTATTATTAATATTTTCATTCCTTCGCTTTAATACCAAGGCAAAACCGTTGCCGTCGTTGTCGTTGAATTCCTCCACTTAACAACCAATGCCTCCAGCATTCTACGGGAAATGGGAAACGGAATGTCTTAACATTAGGTTCCTTTTGCCTACACTGGTATATGCGGGATACAGCGTGAAGCAAAAAAATATATATTTCAAATTAACACCAAGACCTTACCAACCGCAGCAGCTGTCTTGCTATTAGGTGTGCTGGTACAGTCACCTATTCCATACACATTCTTGTATCGCTTATGTTGTAAAGTGTATTGGTCTACATCCAGATAGCCCGCGTCGTTGATCAGTTCCTCGCATCTTGACAGACAGACTGGTGGTGACATTGGCGGTGTGACGTGGAGAAAATTATACGGAAGAGCTATAGTCTGCATAATGAATTATATTTTTTGTACAATTAGGTATCCGAATACTCAAATACAGATTCGAAATTATTATTATTAAACAGATGGGCAGTTAGATATACAAAGAGAAACGGACTATAAAGTCGTATAAGGGTTCCGTTTGTTTCATATCTATATTATAAAATAAAAACCCAAAAAGGTACAACACAAGACAAAAGTTTATACAAGCCATATAATGAATATCTATTTTTATTAACTCAAAAACTTGGACATAGGCCACAAACAAACACACACAAAAAATATTTTTTATGAAATAATCTTAAGCATATTCACTTTACTACAACAATCCTATACATCTTCTAATCATAATAACCTGTTCTTTAGAATCCATAAAAATAGCACTCCTGGGAGTCACTTCAATCAACTCTTGTTGATAGTTTACAACGATCGCCTTATTGAAGGCTATATTGGTTAGTGCTGCCGCGTACTTGGGTACAGCGAATATTGCATTACCAGCTGTATTATAAGTTATGTTACATGATGATAGAATGTTATTCTGAAATTATCAGGTTTTTTTTAACTTCATGCTGCGTCCTGTATGTAGCACGGTAGGCAGAAGGAGACTAGTATTAAGACACTCTGCTTCCCACTTTCCACGGAATTCTGAAGCTATTCCATGTTAATTGGCGTAGATACCAAAGCGAAGAAATGAAAATATTAAATATTTCATTTCTTCAAGTAGGAATCGAACCCACATCCTGTCGGGGTTCCAGTCACAATTTGTGCATCTGCGCCACGACTGGGCTCATATCATATTCGATCAATAAATTAAATTAAATTAAATTAGCTTCACGCTTTATCCCGCACACAGCAGGGTAGGCAGAGGGAACTTAGTGTTAAGACACTCCGTTCCCCACTTTCTGTCGAATTCTGGAGACATTGCGTGTTGAGTGGCAGAACTCAACGCCGCGCTTAACCTCGACACCAGAGCGAAGAAATGGAAATATAAATTTAAGTAAATATTTCATCTCCTCGAGTGGGGATCGAACCC
>DWMY01003168.1:0-10591 GCA_018249775.1 Heliconius hecalesia formosus
CTGTTTCCTTACGTTTTTCTTTATTTTTTTAACTTCACGCTTTATCCCGCACATAATTGACTTTGCAGAGAGAAGCTAGTGTTAGCACTCCGTTGCCCGTTAAGATATTTTGTTTTATACTTTCCCCTGAATTCTGGAAGCATTGCATTCTGTTGAGTGGCGAAACGGTTACCAGAGTGAAGAAATATAAAATTTACATTCCCCCAATGGGAATTGAACCCACTACCGTCGGCTTTACAGTTACACAATTGTGCCCATGCGCCACGACGGCATATTTTAAAATTAAATTATACAATATGCTTGGACAAAATGTTTGTGATAAATCACTCTGTTCTTCACTGATTTTTGAAATATTTAATTCATCCATTCGATATTGACGGAAAGTATATCTTGGCCTTCTTAATTTTCAGACTTGAAAAATAAAAAAAGCTGTTCTACGCCTTTTTCAAACTTAAATTAATATTTATTTTTAGTATAAATATTGTTTGAGATTTGAACTGACAACCATCGAGTTAAGACCAAACTGACCAAAATAAAAAAGACCAAATAGATTATTACCATATTGTACTACATTTTCATCTCAATACCTTTAAGTATTATATAAAATAAGCGTCCCTCAAATAAAATAAATTAGTTAATATTAGACGCTACCAATTTTTGGGGTCGAGGTCTCTTTGACACATGACAAGGGGCTAAGTTATTTAGTTTGTAAAGGCCGCACTGACCGGAATGTTGAAAATATTTGTAGGTTTATAGGTACTTGTATGTATGTAGTACTTATATGTATATAGCTTAGTATTTTATACAGAAATACATTCTGTTACATTCAAATATAAACGATTTAGACCAGAACATTTAATATTGCGATTAGAGTGTATATGAAGTAAATGAAATTGTAGGCTTTATTAACACAAGGCCAGTCGTGGCGCAGGGGCACAAAGGATGTCTCAAATTCATAGATAATATTAAATTCTAAAAAAGTAATCATATACTCGTATCATAAAAACTAGGCATCTAAGGATGATTTGGTATTCACTAATAAAATGAACAGGAACATTTATATTATTATATGATTACATAAAAAATATGCATAATAAAGCAGAATCGGTAGAGGAAACCAAGAGTTAAGACAGTCTATTTCCCATTCTCCTCCTTACGAGACGTTGAGTTATTAAGCACTAAACATTGTCTTCTTATTCCCACTGAGAGGAAATTATATATATTAATTCCCCCTCTGTAGGAGTTGAACCTAAAACATTGACGTTTACAGTAATACTCTGTCCTACTACACCACATAGGTCATATAATAATGGATATAAAAGAATATTTATATTTATATTTCATTAAAAAAAGAGACTGGTGATAGAACTTTTTCATTCGTCATTTATTAAAATTTTAAAAGCATTCTCAGTGGAACTCTGCACGAAGTAAAATATAATGGACATATTTAAAAGGAATCTACTATTTATTTACTTATGAAGCCTGCAATGTACGATGTCCCCGCATTTGATTTCAACCACGACAGTTGTGGATTCGATACCCATACGATGAATTTTCATCTCCTTGTTCTAATAAAACCATGAAGCGTGGCTTCGAATTCCGCTACACAATAACATCCCGAAGATTAGGAAATACCGTTGTTTTTATAATTATATCTTAACTAACTATAAGTAAATTTAAATATACGTAAATTTACATTATAGAAGAGAGGCATTAGTGAAATTATACAAATTACAAATTTGGTTTGATTAGAGCTGTGATGTCTGCTTAGGGAGGCCTAAATCTGCAAAGCAATGAGCCCAGCACCCTCACAGTAAGTCCATTCGTAGGAACTCTGAGTAGTTTTTTCTCATCTTTTTTTATGAAAGGAACCAGGCAAATAAGCGTAATGAAACTGACCACTGCCGCCCACGACCCCGTGCAACATCAGAAGAAGTAGAGGTAGGTACAGGTACGTTGCCGGCCCTTAAAGTAGAGATAGAAGCGCTTTCTGAAAGTACCCATATCGTACCGACCTGGAAGCACTTCCGCAGGTAGGCCATTCCACCATAGTGATGTAGTGGGCAGTGGAAACTCTTTCCTCGGAAAAATGGAGGCATTGTGTTGAGTAGCCTCAACCTGTCGCGTTTTCGTTCGCACGCATGTTCCCCTGCACCTGGCCACGACGGCCTCAAGTGCATTTATAATTGTATAAATTTATAATGTTGAATAACAAATACTTATATTCTTTCAGTTTATATAGTTAAAGATTTATGCATGCATATATATAACAATTCTACTTCATAAATGTAAACAACCAGCTTCTTAATAAAGAAAAAATCCAAAATAATATAAAACATTACTGAATCATCAACAAATTAACAACATTCACAGAATATTTCGAAATTTCATTTTTAATTAAATATTGTATTACAGTCAATTAATATGTACGATACTTCGCAGAAAATATGATAAACCTGCTTTTTATGTATCATAGCTTAAGTTTCAAAAAAAATAATTTTTTTGGTTTCACGCTGTATCCCATGCAAAACAGGACAGGCAGAGGAAGAACCTGAAACCTAGTGTTAAGACACTCCAAAATAACTTTTTTTTAATTTTACTATTTATTTGAAAACTCCTTGTTTCAAATAAATAATGATAATATTGTACCTACATAGTCATTAAATATTCGCCCATTTCAAAATATTATTAAGGAGGCGAAGGAGGCGAAAGAGATAAAAAAATACGAGCGAATTTAACAAAAAACGCACTGTTCCTGTACTGAAAAAAAACTCATGTACAGGGCGTGTTAAGGGCCCGGAAGATACATATTATAAAGAGGTTGATAATAGGACTCTCTTACAATTTCGATATGATCAAAGCTAAAAAAGTTTTTGGTGTCCCATGTGAGCCTCGATAGTGCCAAATTTATACTATTTTTTATTTATATTATGAACGCACTAATCTAAGGACCTACTGGTTCCCGCCACCGGGTTCCGTAACAACTTCAGTATTGTAGATCAACGGAAAGTACAACTTAAAAGAATTGACAACTTAATTTTGCGGATCATTATGTTATGCTTGAATCTTTCGATTACGTCGAGTTAGAAGCTTGATTTTTCTGAGCTCCAAGAAACTTGAATATCTAATATTTCTTTCACCTTGATAACTCCGCGTGATCTCAAGAGATAAATAATCTTGAGAGACGGACAACGAAGTGATATGATATGGCTTCGGAACCATAAAAATATACGGTACCTGTGGCCATAGTTACAATAAGCACTTGGAAGACATTTGTAATATGCTATTATACTTTTAATTAATTCCATTTCCAATAGAGGTAAAAACCGTAGATAAAAAATTGATAAATATATCAAGAGAAAAACATATTAATACTAACTGTAATCAATGCACGGTGTCTGGAGTACTTCCGGTTCAGTCAATTAAATTCAGTTTCAATGTATCGATTGTTTGTAGCGGTAGGTTACTTTATACCGGAAATGAGAGTAGCTGTATGCATTATTTGTTTTTAGATGAATTAGTGTGCTTAAAATGACAATCAAAAACAATAAATTTTGAAACTAAACTTATTAGTATGGTTCCTTTCTTCACAGACACGCTGTTCTCTATTAAGTCACTTCCGTTGCCCATTTTTCGCCGTATTCTTAGGCACTGCGTTTTGAGCTGCGCATTATATGTCTCGTGACGAGATTGCTCTGGTTACGAGGTAACCAGTCAGTCTTGCGGAAATGAAAATGTTAAATATTTTATTCCACCGATTTAAACATAGGACGATGAATGGAGATTCTTAATTACACGTATTGATTGAATCTATAGTTAAATAAAATCCGTCGACGAATAATTTATTCATAAGTATATTTCAATAATAGAGTAATAATACAAATAACTTCCTGAAAAACATTGAGGCTACGTAGAGGGCTGTAAAGTAAGGTCTGTAAAGGTGATGATTGTGGATTAGATCCTGTCTCAGGGTAACAAATTAGTTTCAATACCTCTCTCTGTTGAGTTCCGCCACTCAGTATATTAATAATGACTTTATTACGCTCTGATGCCGAATACAGCGCAATATAAAAGAAATAAAAAATAAACAAATCAAATAAACCAGCTTCACGCTTTGTCGCTGTGTCAGCGCACACAGCAGGGTAGGCAGAGGGAACCCAATTTTAAGACACTCCATTCCCCACTTTCTGCCGAATTCTGGAGGCACTACGTGTTTAGTGGCAGAACTCAACGCCGTGCTTAGCCTCGACACCAGAAAGAAGAAATGAAAATATAAATTAAAAAAAATACTTTATTTCTTCGAGTGGGGATCTAACCCACAACCAGTAACAGTCACGCGTTATACCTCTGCATCACGACTGGCCTCAGGGCCTAATAAAGAAAAAGTTTATCGATTTATTATATTATGTTCTAAAGGAATTTTTTACTTTAGAATATGATATTAATGCTAATTTTATATTACGTACATACATATATTAGTCATAGTAAATAACCTGTAATTCCAAAATATTATATCTTTTAAAATTTTATTTTGCAAATCAATATTATACTTGAAAAAAGCTAAAGCTTACAATTTTAAGCCATCCAATGCCTTAAAACGTTTGGATGAGAGGATAGACTGTATAGAAGAAAAAAAAAACTTTCATTAAAATTGTACTACAAAACGTCTACTGCCTTCCAGCTATTGGAATTACGTTTACACACTGTCTGGTCTTGTTCCGGCATTCTACGAGTATTTTTATAAATGCAGGAAGTAAAGTATTAATCTGTTTGTCTTTTTTTTTGTTGTTTCTCGCTAGGTAGGTAGAGAGATAGTAGTGTTTGGGCACTCCATTCCCACTTTCCGAACAATTTTCGAAAAGGAAGTGGCGGAATTCAAATCAGCTCTTTGTGTTATTAACAGAGCTAGGAAATGATAATAATTAATTTCTACAAATTGTACTCACAAGAGATGATGTGCCGCTGCACAACGACGCACTGAGGCCGGGCTAAGCGTACCGAAAATTCAAAAATTTAAAGTAATTTCAGTTATTCTCATTATACCACTTATTTAGACTACTAACCGAGGTATTATTGGACCGTAATGAAATGTTCTATAACAAAGTCAGTTTGTTTTCTAGGATCTGAGACAAAATAAACTTTCATAGTAAAATTGTTTAATTTTTTTTGTTCCCTAACAGAAAATAACTATATTAGACTTTCCTAAGTCTAATAAATTGTTATTTATTATAAAAATATTACTTATAAGTATAATGCAAAGTTCTGGGGTTAATAATTTTGCGTAACGATAATTAAATTAAGGAGCTCAAAACAACGAACTAGTTCTGACGTCGAGCGTACAAAAGAGAAATCGGGTGCTTCAAGCTCTCAATACAGATCAAGAACGACAAATTCAAGAAAAACTGTAGAAAAAATCTATTAATAACAAACAATAGCTTGATGTTTTAATTACTTTTTCATCTAAATGTGGAAAACAAGTAGAGGTGTGAATCGACGCTACTAGAATTACTTGACGCTGCTTGTGTGAGTTTAAAAACTAAAAGTAAAAAAAAAACAAACAAACCTGTAAAGGATAATTATCTTGAACAAACTTCTTAACGGAAACCTTTCAGGCCTTAGAAGGTAGTCCCCGCTGAAGATGCTCCACGTGATGTGATAGAAGCAAAGCTTTTCTGTGTGCCGTACAATGTGATCAGACGAAGAGATGCAGAAATAATCTTCTTAATACTGCCACATATTGCGTATCTTTATAGCCGTGTTAGAATATGTTATCCACTTACATTAAAATAATTATTTCATGGTCCTGAATCATTTACGACATTACTCATAGGACAATCTGCGCAAGAGTTACAGAACGCAGGAGACAACAATGAAAGAGCATAACTTTAAATGCTATATGGGACCAATCTAATATTCTTAACTTGTTTTTGCCAAGTTCTGATCATGTATCATAAGTAATCAAAACCCAATAAAAAACAAACTAAAAATATCCCTCCCCTGTTCATGTGGAGAGGTCCATCTTGAAATAAATCAATTGACCACAGTGATGAAGACGTTGGTGATGATAATGATGATAGTGATGCTTCAATATATCTTTGGGTTATTAGCCTAATATGTTTTAATTTTAGAGGATTTTTTAAAAGTTTATTTGTTTAATAATAATCTTATAAGAATAATATGAATAATATATGCCTTTGCGCAATTAATAAAAAAAATATTTTATGTATTAAGTTTATGTCTAAAAGACAACATGTCTTTAATACCATGCGATACACTTGAGAATGTCTAAATGGCTTAGTTGATTTGATGTTACTAATGAGGGTATCTTGCCCCATTATGCGACGGCTCACAAAAATATATAGATTTTTATATTATATGCATTTTCTTTGGATTTATTATATTTAAAAAGTATGTTAATAAAAAGATTCCCGAACACTTCCTTCCAGCCACTTATTTCTATCGAAAACATACCCTAAATGAAATGATATACAAGTTAATAAATAACGCGGTGAAGTTTGCGTGCGGTTGTATTTATTACGACTTCGAACCTGCTATCCTCTGAATAATGAATCACTGCACGCGATGTTATATATAGATTTTGTGTTTAAAAATAGCATTTTAGTTATCAGTTCCTGTAGATAATGTTTGTATGATCATAAATATATTTTGTAATAGCAATTATTTAATGAAATTATTTGGTTGCTACTTCAATTCTTGTCATGACACTCCGTGTCGTATGTTAAGCGAGCGGCGGCGAAACTGAACGCCGCGCTTTGTCTTGTTTCTTAGAATAAGACATTTGTCTTATTCTAAGAACTTCTGTCTTTAACGACCAAATCGAAATGTTACGGAGATTATTGTTAAGAGAATTAATTACACGAACAATATTGTCTACATTAGCATGTTTATAAAGTTGCAAGTCGTCAGCATAAAGATGGTATCGAGATGTTATAATGGAAGTGATGGAGTTAATGAATATTGAAAAAAGAAGAGGAGATAGAATACCGCCTTGAGGGATACCAGCTGTCACATCATGCCAGTCAGAAAGGGTCTGGCCTACACGTCCCGACTGCTGACGTCCCTGAAGATAAGATGAAAACCATTGTAAAGCTGTATTGGAGACATTAGCGTGGGATAAGAGTGCAATAAGAAGATCATGGTCTACTGCATTGAATGCATTACTAAAATGTTTACTAAAAGGTTTACTATAAGTTATTTGTTCGAGTGGTAATCTCACCCGGAATATGGTTCCGGTATCTTGACGCACTGTCTCGAAAAACGTCCAGAATATGGGAAACGAAGTGCTTATTTACTTAGCCTGCTATACATACACTGGACCCAGTAAGATTGACCGAAGAAGACCCGTTTATTTATTAAAAAAAAAGTTATTTTCATTATTGGGATAAGGGCTGAAACATACTTTAAAATAACAAGAAAAACCCGGTAAAATACGAGTCGGACTCAACCGCTAAAACCACTCATCAATCTTAAGTGTGCGGGCATATTCTCTTATTTTATTTGAAATGAAAACAATTATAAGTTTGTAATGATTTTTTTTTATATGATATAACTACAAAATTTCACATTTCCGATTTTTTCCTTTATTTGTATTTCCTTTATTGTGAGTTCTCACTTCGTGCTAAATTTGTAAACTGTAGATCCACGGGAAGTAATGGGACTTTATATAACGCGGCGATTTTCACATAAAATGCAGCAAAATCGAGTCGTAAATGCTCGTATCTTTGGATTGCATTGACTGAGAGAGATTCAAGAGACCATAGACCTGAATATTTGATATTAATTTCAGCTTGATACCACAACGCGATCTCTAGATCATAAATGGTCTTGACAGACGAACAGACGGACCACAAAGTGATCCTAAAAAGATTCTATTTTTACCTTTAGAGGTACGAAACCCTAAAAAACGCCAGGATAATCTATAGCTAAGCGTCAATCACAAAGTCCTAAATATCGCTTTAGACTAGGCTCTAAATTTATTGCACCATTAAAGTTTATCCTGTGGCCGCGACTGTCGTTTATTTGATACAACCAGAAACGTCAAATTTAACTGCATATTAGACAAATAACCGTTTGGTAATGGTTTTGTGTGAAACTAACTAATACAGTTATTTTAACAGCGCTTGTGACAGTGGTTAACTAAATAGTGATTGGAATTTGAATTGGATCGTTTAATAATGCCGCTGAGTTTGTTTTTAACGTTAAAGTTATATATATTTTAGCGTTATATTGTATCTGACAGAGGGAACCTAGTGTTTAGACATTTCGTTCTCAATGAGACATTTTCCTTTCTCACTTTTCGCCGAAATTTTTAGGCATTGCGTATTGAGTGGCCGAACTCAATCTCTCGCTATCAGAGCTAGAATATTAAAATATTAAACATTTCATTTCCTCGAATGGGAATCGAACACAAACTGATACGACAGATACACGCTTGTGCGCCACATCTTCTGGGTTTTTGGTCTAAATATAAAAACGTAGTTTTAAAGCAAATTTTCGTTTAGTCAGATTTCTTGGCTTTACTTTGTTATCCTGCATATAAATATTGGCAATGTAGATAGTTTAGAAAGTGTAGTACTAGTGGAGCCCTAAGAAATTATTTCTAAAAGCTCCCATAAGAAGAGGTAAAAACGGGATTAGGCGGGGGACGACCGGTTTCTTAAAATAAAATTTAAATTACTTTAATTGTTCCTTATGCCATTGTTACAATAAGTATAGGATACAGAAAAGAACTTTGAAGTTAAATTAGTAACTAAAGTACCGTAATAATGGACTGCTACTTAAATAGGTAATTTAAAGAAGTAAAGAGGGTGAACCGTTTAATAAGTAATACATTGCTTGCGTGAAATTGGTCAAATATATTTTTTTATTATATATACGTATTAATAAATATGAGGCCGTTGTAGTGCAGGGGCACAAGCGTGCGACTATAAACGCGAAGATTCTGAGTTCGATTCCCATTAGGGAGTTGAAATGTTTAATATTTTCATTTTCCTTCGCTCTGACAACGAGAAAGAACGCGACGTTGAGTTTCACCACTCAACACGCCATGGCTTGAGAATTTCGCGGAGAGTGAAGAACGAATGTGTCTTAATAAGAACAGGGAGATTCAACACTAACTTACCAAGTTTTTTTAGCTTAATACAAAAAAATAATAAACATGTGAGATTATCGTCGTGCAGTCAGACACTTTGGATATGGGTTCGACACCCAGTCAGAGCAATGAACTATGTATATTTTTCCGTCAAAACAAGATCGAGTTTCACCGCCTAACACTTAGTATCTCGAATTCAGGTGGAAAGAGCAATATTTTGACACTGAGTCTTCTATGCCTACTCTTGCGAAACAAAGAGGCTCATTTTTATTTAACGCGGTCGTCTCATAGCATCTGACTGTAAGCGTGACGATAATGAGTTCGATTTCTACTCGGGTAAATATATACATATTTTATTTCCTCATTATAAAATAAAACACGCAATTAATTCACCACTCAATACCTAGTTCCCTAGTGGTATGATTCAACAAAAAACTATATACCTTTCATGATAATTGAATAAAATGCGTTTAGATTCATATACAGTAAACTCTCTATATTTAAAAAAATACTAAAGAATTGAAAAAATTAAACAATTATCTGAGTAGATGCCATTTTGTGGTAACAAACTGCTAATTAACCACTTACCACAGACAGGACATTATAATGACGTACTTCCTATTATAGCCATGTCAAAACAATGTAGTTTGATTACATAGAGTCGTGTTACATAAACCGTTTCTAAAGCTTCACGCTGTATCCCGTACACAGCAGGGTAGGCAGAGGGAACCTAGTGTTAAGACACTTCGTTCCCCACTTTCCGACGAATTTTGGAGTTGAATGGCAGAACTCAGCGCCGCGCATTGCCTCGACACCAGAGCGAAGAATTGGAAATATAAATTTTAATAAACATTTCATCTCCTCGAGTGGGGATCAAACCCACAACCAGTCGGTTTTACGGTCACACTTCGTGTCTGCCCTCAAAGCGTTTCTAGATAATATTATAATGTTATGTAATATTATAATATTGTGATAATATTATGATCGTATAATATATTTTTATATTTTTTTCTACGTTTATAACAGAATTTTCTAAAGCTTTGCGTGATTAGGTGGGATGGGTTTCGATCATCAATAAAAATAGAAAAAAAAAATCAAGTATAATAAGCATGCTATTTGCACTTACCACTATCAATGTCACGTTGTATAGAGAACACACGAAATGTGTAAATATTGCAGCGGAGAATAAAGAAAAGAGGGACCTATTACTATATCTTATATGTTATCTCTGTATATGTTATCTAAGTGAGATTTAAATATGAAATAAACCTATTTATTAAAAAGAATATGAAAAGCTACATATGTTCAAGCCCTTATCCCTTACAATTCCTTGATTAATTAACCGCCTGTAGCAAATTTAATTGCTATTGTATTCAATAATGATTGGATTTTTTAATAATAGTGTCACGCCTGGAACTATGGGACGGTTGAGTTTTTAATTGTCGCTTACAAATTCTATGCTTCTTTTAACTAATTTAC
>DWMY01003169.1:0-10590 GCA_018249775.1 Heliconius hecalesia formosus
TACAGGGAAAGGATTCAAAAGCACACAAACCAACTGCAGGCCGCAGGGCCGAAACTTACATCACATCAAGAAATTAAAGAAAATCTAACTAATCTACTACTCGAAGAAGCGAAGAACCAAAGAAAAAATATAAAATAATAATAAACAGAAAATAATCACATAAAAATTTACAGTAGATCGAAAATGTATAAAAATTTTCAAAATCGTCAACGTCTGCCCTTTCGGGTCGGTGATACTGTGCGGTTCGTAGGCTAACTCATTTTGAATCAGTGATATCTCCTTCAGTATTTATTAGAAAGATGTACAGTAAAATATAATTTCAATCTAGTTGAAATGCTAAAGGTGACTATTGTATTTATTTTGATAAGGATTGAATACGAAATTATAGAAAATACATTTAACAATAATCCAAAAAAAATAAAAATTAAATACATTAAAATGGTTACTGTGGCTTAACCTTCAGAGATAAACATACATCATCATGGACTTTTTAATAGATTTTTTAAAAGACAACATTTTTGGAAAACATAGTTTTTATGTCTCATAAAGTTGAGTCAGCGCACGCCATGTAAGCGTTCAGGAAGCTAATTTTGGGCGACCTTTTCTTAAAACGACAAAATTCCTTGTTGCCTAGCAATGGTTGCTTAGCAACAGTTGTCATTTATATTTAATTATCTTAAGTGAATGTGAAGTGCATTCATTCACATTAAAATAGGTTTTTTTATATTGCTTAATTTCATTGAGTAGCCAATACAATCAAATAAAATCACAAAAATTCCAAAGAAATTTCACTTTAAAATTTAAATGCAAATAATACCTTCCATCTCTAGCAATGCCCTTGAATGTGTTGACACCATCATCAATAGCTCTTTCAATGTCATCCATATAATTTTCTGTGGATCCTCTAATGACAACTGTGGATATACGGGACTCATTGCTTCCCATTATGAACACAACTACTCTGGTGTCACCAACTTCGTCCACTCTCACTGAATCGCAGTAACCTTGTTCTTCTGCAGTGGGAGTTGTCAATCTTGGCAGAACCTAAAAACACATTTATTGTGACACATTAACATATAATGGCTGTCGTGGCGCAGGGGCACAAATGACTATAAACATGTGGTTCATTTTCAATTTTCATTTAACTCACTCTGGTAGCGAAGTCCAGTTTCGCCTCTCAACAAGCATGGCCTCAAAAATTTAGCAGAAAGTGCGAAACGAAAGTGAACAATAGGTTCCATCCAGGGAATCGAACCCACAAATACAGCGTTTACATTTGCATGCTTGTGCCGCTGCGCCAAGACGATCTCAATATTTATATATTTCGTCTTTTTTATAGTTGTTTACTTTATAGTATACTAGCGGCCCACTCGTGGCTTCGCCCGCAGACCTCCTATAATTCTTTTATTATGCCACATTTGCCAACAGATACATTATATAGTTTATACATTCAATAAATTATTTTTCGGAATTCGAGTCAGCCTTGCAGGCTTAAACATAGTGTTGATTTTTTTTGAATTTTACATTTTATTAAAAAGTTTTATTTACATGCTACAAAAATGTCTATTTTATTAAATTTCCTTGATGATGGAGTAAGATTCCCTCGTACGCTTCCATATCCATGGCAAATAAAAAACTCAACACAAAATAAATACAAATACCTTGTAATTTTGGATTACTTTTTGATACAAAATTCTTTATTGTGTAGTACTTATTTATAAGAGATAAATATACAGTGTATATTTCAGATCCGTACCTTTTCTGCATAATTAATTTAATTTAATTTTATTAACTAATTTTATTTTTGATATGAACTTAAATGTCTAGTAAAGGATAGAGTTTGGAAGACATAACTGTTATAAAAGAAAATATTTACTTACAGTAGCATTGACAGTTTTAGCAACACGGCGAAGATCAAATTTGGAATTCAGGCGAACTGCCATAACACCATACTTATTTAGAAAATGAAGGGCCATGTCTCCAAATTTAGCACCAGCAACTACAACCTTCACACCGGAGTCGGCAATATCTTTTATTTGCTTTTCTAAAAGGGATTCTTCTCCTTTGCTAAAGTCAAGAAGCTCATTAGCCGATTTAATTAAAACAGTTCCTTTTGTTTCTGTTTGTGTAATATCAATTGGACATGAATATATTGCTACTTTAGCTTTATTAGCACTTGTTATGTCTCCTTCAACTTCCCTTTTGAATACCATTCCTGATAACACTTCAGATTGTAACAGGCCAGCTCCAAGTATCTAAAATTAAATTAATTCCAAGTATCTTAAATTACACAATAGTTAAGATCAGTATTTTTTAAATATATGTCTAGCTTCATTCTGTATACCACATAGCAATGTAGAAAAAGTCAATCCAGTGCTAAGACAGTATGTTTTCAAGAATTTGAGTGTTGAAACTTAACCCTGCACTCGTGTATTGTAAAAAGAGCAAGGAAATAAAATATATTATAATATATATTTAAATATAAGTGAAAATGAAACCTGCAACTGTTACATTAGTAATATGCTATAAGCCTCATATTTTTTAATTCATTGAAATGGGAAACTTATTTAATGCCACATATATTTCTTACTTTGCATATCCTGACATTATCTACGTTAAATGTAGTTTTTTCAGGTAAGATCGCCACACAAGCTTTGGCAACAAGACTTGCAATAAATTCTTCATTTCCATATTGTTTTGACATAATTGCTGGTTTTATAGCATGAACCACAGCTTCAATATCTTTGCAATCTTTTATTTCGTGGCAAATTAATTCTGGTAGTATTTCTAGGCACTTATCAAGGGCTTTTTCATATCCTTCTGCAATTTCACTTGTAGTGACACCTAGACGCAATAGCTCTTCTGCCGCCTCAAGGAGTGCCCCAGATAAAACTATGACAAAGTTGGTTCCATCACCGACTTCAGAATCTTGCATTTGGCTGGCCAGTACCATTAGTCTAGCAGCTGGATGCTCTACGTCTAACTCACGAATAATAGTACCGGCATCGCTTGTAATAAATTGCTTGTCGATGTGGTTGATAATCATTTTGTTCATCCCATTAGGACCATAAGCTGAACGAACACTTTGGGCAAATTGTTTGCACGCATTTATATTGCGATATACCGCTTCTTCTAAGCCAGAGAACATCTGAAAATCATTAGGTAGAATTTAAGTATTTTTAAAATAAAAATTAAATACTGGAATAATTAATAATGTATCAATTACAAATAAAATATTTTAATGAGATATTTAGTTCAGATGTAGTGAATTAGATTATTTTAGTATATTTTCAAAGATATCGCAAAATTAAAAATCATACGGACACCGATCCCACATGACTAATGCTGTATAACGATTTGGTTATGATAAATATTTCTATATAAAACTTACTCGTGCTCCATCTTTTAACATTTGCGGTACTCCAGGGGCTTTTGGTATATGTAAAGCCATTTTTGAATACTGTTTTATATATTTAAATAATAACAAAAAGAATCAAGAGAATCTTCTCAACTAAACGGCAGACATGAACAACCACAGATAAAAAGTCAAGATAATAAATTTACATTTACGCTTCACACTTCACAGCGCACATGGCCTGTAGTATAGACTAAAGACCGTCTATAGAGAATAGGAAAGGTTTTTCAAAAAATAATATGTAAATTGTAATAAAAATATTAATACAGTTGGAATATAAAAAGCCGGTCAAATGTGAGATAATCTTGCCAATTGTAGGTTGACGGGCTTATAAAAGTTGACAAGCTTATAGGTCGAGATCCCATCGCTTAAATCTGCCGCGATCTGTTTTTTAATGAAACTTATATTTAAGAATGATACATGATAGTAGAATAGATTACACTAGAGTTGCCTAGAAATTTGTTGTTGAGTTGCCTAGAGATTTAATAAATTTTTTCGTAATGCGTTTTTGGAGAAAATTGCACTCATATGTTTTTTATGTGAATCCCACATCATTTGAAAGAAAGTCGCATAAGGAATTGGTAAAACAATGGTTGTCGTAAAAAGTACGTACGTATTGTCAATAATATTGTGTGTGTGCGGCCGGTTTTTTGATATTGTTCAACAATGTGGATTTCTAGAAATTTTCTTTTTGCCACGAAAATATTTTAGTTGAAAAAAATATTATAAGGAGGCGGACGCTTATGCTTTTTATTCAAAACGAGGAAAATAATGTTATGAAAATAAAATAAAATAATGTAAATGATATTGATAGTATCACTCCCACGGAAAAACAATATTTAATAAAGCTTATTAAAACATGGGAAACTTATTCAGAGCCATGGAATACATATATAGAAGCATATCGCCATAAAGGTAAGAAAAATAGTGCGCTAAAGAAGTTGCTCGATATTCACAAAATATCTAACCAAATAGAGATAATATTTTTTGAAATCTTTTTAAATCATCTTCTGTTAATCAAACTAGCTTCACGCTGTATACCGCACACAATAGGGCAGAAAGACCTAGTACGACACAATCAGTTCCCAATTTCCACCGAATTCTGGAGGCATTGCGTGTTGAATGGCAGAATGCAACGTTGCGTTTTGCCTCGATACCAGAGCGAAGAAATGAAAATATTAAATATTTCATGTGAAGTAAAGTGAAGAAATGAAAATTTTAAATATTTCATTTCCTCGTGCGGGAATCGAACCCACAACTTACCGCTTTTACAGTCACGCTTTGTGCCCCTGTAACAAGAATCACCTCTGTTGTAGTTCATTAATATAGAAATGATTAAACTCAGTTTTTTTCTCTTTCAGTTTTTTTCATCTAGTCTTTGATCAATCTTTTTTATAGTCTTTTTTGTAAGCAAGCTGAATACAATGACTTTATGAGCAACGGCTTTATTCTTTCTCTTCATTTTAGATTTAACACGTACGCATACAAATAAAGCTACGACTACGAGCGACTGTGTCAGATTTTACTACGAAATATTGTCAATAATACTGTGTGTGTGCGGCTAGCCTTACGCGGGGAATTTTATCCAAATGCTCGTATTGTTTGATTGCGTTGAAGCTAATTTATTGTGTAGTTCAAAAGCCCGTAGACCTTGATATTTGATATTAATTTCAGCTTGATACTTCCACGCGATAAATGGTCTTGACAGATGAAAGGACAGACGAATAATAAAGTGATCCTAGAACGGGTCCGCTTTATTTTCTTTGGGTACCTTAAACACAGTATTACCTCTATGTTAACGACCCTCAATATAACGATTTCCTGGATTTAACGAATTTTTCGAAATAAATAAGACCCTAAAACTGCCCGTAAGAATTAATAGAAAATATACCTTAACATAACAAATACATTTGTTCGAAACCTTTTTATAACGAATTTTCAATCTTGCAAAATATAAAAAAAATGTATTATTTACCTAACGAAATTCATTAACTTATAAGCTTTACATAACGAATCCGATAGGATTTAACATGGATTTAATATGAAATTGAATGTGTTACTGATAAGTTTACTACATTCAATTTCATATTAAATTCATGTCTCCGACAGGATCAGCTTCAGACATGTTAAATCTTTTGTAAGACAGTTATAATTGTTTAGCTTTCAGTAATGTAAACATTGCTGTTAAATATTTTTTTTAACTTTGTTAAAAACGGATCGTAGACCGTCCTAACTTCTGTGGATTAACACTTTAAAACTGTTAAAAATATTTAATAAATAGCATTCTCTCTTGCCAGACGATAATTCTTAGTAATTATCTTTGGGTAGCGGAAATTTGTAAAAATCTCCCTACAGAGATGCTAACAACATAAATAAGTTGTAACAAGCGTATAAAAATTTCGACATAGCTTGATGAGAACGTATGGCTTAGTGGTCAGATCGCCTGGTCGGTTTCCAGGAGGCGCAGGTTCAAGTTCCGCTACGTTCAAATTTTTATACGTTTTCTAAATAAGTATTTTTCTTTCCTAAGTGTCGATAAGTTGAGGCCAGTCGTGGCGCAGCAGCACGAGGTGTGACTGCAAAACCGACTGGTTGTGGGTTCGATCCCCACTCGAGGAGATGAAATATTTACTTAAATTTATATTTCCATTTCTTCGCTCTGGTGTCGAGATTAAGCGCGGCGTTGAGTTCTGCCACTCAACACGCAATACCTCCAGAATTCGGCAGAAAGTGGGGAACGGAGTGTCTTAACACTAGGTTCCCTCTGCCTACCCTGCTGTGTGCGGGATAAAGCGTGAAGCTAATTTAATTTAATTTTTTAAGTGTCGATAAACACTTTAAAAGTGTTAAAATTGTTCTATATTATTTTAGAATCTAAACTTGCATATCGTTGCATAACTCTCCTTGCACTCCTTTGCCTCAGTTAGATTTCTATACGCATGAATCTTATTTTTGCTTTAAGTTTTTATGGAGCTAAAGTAAGTGTCCCCGTTTTCGGTATTTTATTATTTATTTATTTATTATAAAATTATAATATCTTTTTTCCAACCTCGATTTAATGATACTGCTTTAGTATTGTCAGAAAATATTCGTTATATTAAGTAATTTGTTACAATGACAACGAACAAAATGAACGTTGTAACAAGCGTATAAAAATTTTGATGTAGCTTGATGAGAACGTATGGCTTAGTGGTCAGAGCGCCTGGTTGGTTCCCAGTAGGTGCGGGTTCGAGTCGCGCTACGTTCAAATTTTTATACGTTTTCTAAATAAGTATAATATAGAACAGTTCGATCGCTTAAAATGTAATAAATCATTATAAAACTTGAGAGCACAAGTTACAAAGTTGGCTTATAATTTGCTAGCATGTACTTTTTAATTTGTAAATATGTTCTTAATATTACATCGACAAAAATATAGATTTATGTGTCATACTGTTGTTTTTATGGAAAAAGAAATAAAACACGTATTATACATTTTCATATATTTTACTTCACAAAAAATACTACTAAATTGTCAAATTTAACAAGTCAAAAGACATTAGGAAATTTTGGACCATATTCACCATTTATTCAGTCTATAGACACATTTAAACTATTAAAGTTGAAGATCACAAAGTAATTAGAGATTTTTGGCGTAAATCAAATAATTAATGGTTTACTATTAATAATAATAATTTTTAAGTAGACATCGAGTTTTGTTACAATTACACATCGATAACTACAATATGACTGTATGACAGTAATGTACTTATTCGATTGTATGAAAATAGTTTTCTGTTCATTAATATTTAATTCAAAAATACCTCTAACATGTTCCTTTCTAAAGAGCTCTATAAATTTTGGGGTATGTAATGATTTTAAACAACGTCACGGAACATTCTTTTATACACTAAATGATTTACAGCACACAGTACAGGTATAAATATTGATTCTGATCTAAGATCAGATTTTTGCCTTTGGAATCTCATAAAATGAATGTAAGTATATATATTTACTTTAATGCAGTGTAGGCAGGTTAACTGCGGTACTCGACGCCGCATTTTGTCCGCAGAGCGGAAACCGAACTCACAGATGTCGCATTTACAGTTAGATGCCGTAGCCGCTGCACCACGACGCTCTCATGAAATGCAAATATTTGATAACAATAATTATGATAGACATAATGTTATTAATAATTTAAATTAGCCTTACAATTTACATAGTGTATTCCACAAACTAAATTCGAAACACAATTTATATGAGAAACCGCCGTCATTTTGAATCACCATATATATACCATGTATAATCACTGTACCATAGAAAATAAACCTAAATTAAAAATATACATTAAAATTAAGTTTTATAATATAGTATTATTCTATAACTAACATCACAGGCAGTCCAAAAAGTGAAGTGTATTTTAATAATACTGAATCAATCCAATGGAAAATCTACTTTTTTTAATATATTATAAAAAACAAAAAGATTTATAAGCCTCTTAATAAAAGTGTAGGTAATTTAATAAAAGTGAAGTATTTTAAATTTAAAATAAATGTATAAAATTATTATTGTGAATTAAAACTATACAAATAATTAACAGAATTTATTAAGAGCTTCATTATCACAAACAATAGTTTTAGAAAAAAAAAATACGATTTCTAAGTAGAAGGAATTTACAAATTTATAACTATTTACTATTAAGTGATTAATCAGATGTTATTGATAAAAGTAGAGTAGATTTGAGTCTGAGTGTAAAAACTGTTGTTTTATTTCAAAAGGAACCCATTCTATAATACTTTATCAAAAAAACATTATTAATTAAAATAATAATATATACTATAAAAATTCAAACAGTCTTTTATTAAATCAAAGTTAAAAATAAACAAATATTATATATAAAATTATATTAAAGATCTTGAAAAGCATACAATGAGATCATAAATATATATAAGTCAATAAAAAACTAAGATATACTTGCTGATATAAAATAATAATAATAAGTGAAATAAAAAATGCCGTTAAATTCCCTTAGGTTAAAATGTTTAGAAAAAATAAAAACGCAAAGAATCTCAAAGAGTTGTTGAATGTATATATGTAAACGTTAAATGCTGGAACTTGTATGCGTTATTAATAATAACTTTTAATGTAATTACAACAACCGTAATTATTTTTTATCTTAATTATGAGACGATATATCTAATACATAAACCAAATTTCAATAAAAATTCTAATTTTTAAAAAATATTTGTTACCGTGATTCATTTTCTTTTATTTTTGAGATCAATTCAAAGAAAATTAAATGTAATCCGTAACTACTATGGTTAGCCTCAAATAAAAAAAATATAAAGTTTGTTGAAAATTATAAATTTCAATAAATTTATCTATCACAGAGCGGTGTTGGGTTACGTCAATTATGCTAATGTTATTTTCAAAAAATAGAAACTAAATAAACAGCGTAGATAATAAATACGGTGTCTGTTTTTCGAGGACTAATAAGAAAGAGAGAGTGAGAACTAAATAAGAAGATAGTAAGAAAAAAAAACGATTCCGAACAGAGATTCTTTAAGTAAATAATTGTATCTATATATATATGAAAAAAAGGAATGAATTAGTTCTCAAGTTATCATATTATATAGATGTACATGAGTGTGACACAAAACCATACTAACATCTATATTAGAAATACCTGTACCAAGTGTATTTTAATTAATTCAGACTACTTGTTTAACATATATATATATATATATTTCTAATGATACAGAACGCCGCCTTCGGGTTGTTTGGATTTTTTATATCGCTATATCTAATAAAACACATATTAAAAATAACTATCACAACTACAGTAAAAACTAAAACTAAATGAGCACAAATGTACTAATTAGTAATATAGTATAAAACTAAATACTTAGGTAGTGAATGCTAAACTCAACGCCACGTCTTTGCCTACGAAAGCGGGAAAATGAAAATGGTTTAAATATCAATCTTCCAAGTGGGGATCAAACCCACAACCATTGCCTTTACAGTCACACGCTATCGACTCGCTGACAAGCGTCACGATGGTTTTTTTAATACTTGACAATTAACATTATATTTAAGTACAATAGGCATAGTATATCTAAAGTTTAACATAATAGCTTAGCTTTATCACCCAAACAACCCATAAAAGAAACTGAGAACATCTAGCTAGAAAAGAATTCACTACAATTGGGGAAAGAATTTAACTCACAGGGCGTTAAAAACTCATTTGCAGCGGTCTTTTTGGATAAACAGCAATTTCAATGCGCGCTAGGCGACGACGTAGACGACGAGCTGGTGGCGGCGGTATCAGAAGAGGGTGCGCGGCGGCGGCACGGACACGACGGCGGCGCCGGCGCGGCCCGTGCTCAGCGGCGCCAGCTTGCGCCAGCAGTTGGCCTCCGCGTCGTACACCTCCACCACGCACAGGTACTGCACGCCGTCGTAGCCGCCCACGGCCACGATGCGGTCGCCCAGCAGGCACGAGCCGATGGCGTCGCGGCCGTAGGACAGGCGCGCCAGCATGACCCACGAGTCGGCGGCGGGGTCGTAGCGCTCCACGCAGGCCAGGCGCCCGCCCACGGTGTTGGCCGGCGCCTCGTGCCCGCCCAGCGCGTACAGGTAGCCGCCGGCCGCGCACACCTACACCCACGATCATTATGAAACAATCTAATAATGTGCTATTGAAACAGCTGTAGCTGATATGTAATCAGAAAATATTACTTTTCCTAGTTAATATTATAAATATGAAAGACATTGCTTATATTTTAAATTGAATTGAATTTCAATTAAAATTTAAGATTGCTGTCATTCTTATAATAACTTTTTATTTAATTTTAGTTTTATGTACTTGTTGTTATTGAGATGATTATTGATATTGAAAGAGTCGTTTAACGAATTTTTATTTATAAAAATATACATACCTATTGGCCGATTAAATTTATGTTAAATAGTTTCACATTTAATTAATAGTGTATGTACCTTTATGATATATTTTTATTTATTATCTCAAAAATAAATTGTATGAAAAAATTTAATACGTAAACATTAATGCTGGGGGTCCAAGATGGAAGGCTTGCTCGCAGCGACCCCTGCCAGCCCTTACGAGGGCTGCAACGTTCCATCCGCCACGTGCACCTCGAGAGAGCGCACTGATAGGGCGTCCCCCCAAGGCGACGCGC
>DWMY01003170.1:0-10590 GCA_018249775.1 Heliconius hecalesia formosus
AATTAAACCTGAACGCATTAGTAACCACTTTTATACGAGGTAGCCTTCACCACTGGTAGAGGTCACAAGGCCAGTGAGCCCCACGAGCACATTTATTCGAAATATTCTTGATATCCCGGACGTAGCGGATAGGCTAATGAGCCACGTTACATGCTGGTTGCGGGAACTATGTCGTATAGAAGGGCTTCATTTTTGTCCCTGAAGTTAGAATCACTCGGACGTCCAAAGAAGAAATGGCTAGATTTGCAGGACATGAGAGGCAATGGACAAAGCACCCAAGATGTGGAAGATTTTGCAAATTCGGGTAGATTGAGTTGGAAATCAGACCCTGGCAGCAAAAGTCGAGGTTAATGTTCGATAGAAGAAGTATAAAATCGGTCATATATTGTAAATATCTTGTAGATATGTACTCATTTAATGACTATTATAGATATTCGTTGGTGTGCACTAAGAGATAAATGTGCAGACTAATAATATGTAAAATAATTTATTTTGTATATAGCATAGTGTAATAGAATGAATGAAGCGATTTAAAGTAAAAAATATATACTATATTCGAAAAATATCATAATATTTAGATCTTCATAAAAATATGGAAATTCTTTATTTTGCTTTTTACGCATAAGATCCTTGTGGAGTTAGAATTTTTATTGACGTATAAAGGAGGCCTTGGTGTGCAATCCACTGAATAAATGAGATGAACACGAGCAGATGACGTCCCGGTTAGCGGAAAAATCTGTATTTTCTACACTATCTTTATAATATGACGATGCCTATATGTTTTAAAAATTACTATTTAGATGAAGTACAGTATCGTGGTTTCGCTGTGGTGAATGTATCTTGGTTCTGTTTATTTTATAAATGATATATTTTTTTAGCTTCACTTTTTAAACCTTAGCACAACGCCACAGTCCGCTGCCATCGAACTATTCGTACATGATTGGGTTCAAGTAGTTCTATAACGTACAGAAAGAGAAATGTAAATGTAGACAAAAAATTCAACATTTTTATCGTATTCTATAAAAAGTACTCACTGAAGAATGCATACCAAATAAGAGTTCCACTTACTACCACCACCACCTAATACCTAAGTCGGGCGGAATACGGAGTGTTTTAACACTGGCTCCTACCTGTCTACATTGCTACAAGAGATGAAATGGATCTTATAAGAATGTTATTGTAATAATAATAATAATAAATATTAATATATTAGAAGAAATCGTGGCTCGGTGGCACAGCGTCTAACTGTAACACAATGGTTATGGATTCGATTGCAAATCGTTTACAACAATACCAATAGTTCTAGTAAGAAGACAAAAATGCGATGAGACGTTTGTTTACATCACTTAACAGGCAATGATTACAATGAGGATTGTATAATCTGTAGTGTAATATATATATTGTATTAATACTCTATTTTTAGTAGGATGCAGAGAGAAAATAAAAAATATAACATAAAACTACATCAGCACCTGCCAGACTTCGCCGAAGTGACAGGTTTTAAATTGTGCTTTAAGTTCATTACTCATGCGGACTTGGAGAGTGAGAATTCACTTTTCACTGTTTCCATAATGTGATAATATTTTTTTTTCTTAAGTTCGAAATTTAAAACTCTCGGCTGCAACTATTTAACTGAATAATGTATGGAATATTATTTCGAATACCCTAATTATGACTTTCACGCTTTTTCCGTATATCATGGTAGAGCAAACCTAGTGTTGAGACTCTCCGTTTCCCACTCACGCGACAAATTTTTGAAATGTTGCCTGTCAAATATTAGTTAAAAAAATATTGTACGTAAATATATATAGGCCGGTCGTGGCGCAGAGGCACAAAGCGTGACTGTAAAATCGACTGATTGTGGGTTCAATCCCCACTCGAGGAAGTGAAATATTTATTTACATTTATATTTCATTTCTTCGCTCTGGTGCCGAGCTGGTCTGATGGTACAAAGCGCGGCATTGAGTTACGCCACTCATTAAATCAGTGGAAAGTGGGGAACGCCATATCAATACTAATTGCCCTTTGCAATCCTGCTATATGCGGGATACAGCGTGAAGCTAAAAAGATATATTATTGCTATTATTTATACAAAACATAAATGCAATTTGGTACCTGGAAAATAGCACATTGGCTTATGACATCGATTGAACGATCATTACGAAATATTTGTGAAGTGAAAATTAATTAATTAAATTTTCAAGTTAAGAAAATTAAAATCAAGCTCTGTACCGATTACTAATTAATTATTCACGATATTTCAACATAAATTATTATCCATATGTATGTATGTATGTATGTATGTATTTATGTATGTATGTACCTAGTGTGTGTGAAGTAGGTGCTTTAGTTAAATGAGGTTATATTTAATAATTAAATGAGAAGGTTTTCAAAATATTATTTAAAATTGATATTTCAATTTCTTCGCTCCGGTGTTGAGGTAATGCGCGGCGTTCAGTTCACTCAACACACAAGACCTCCAGAATTCGGCGGGAAATAGGGAACAGAGTGTCTTGACACTAGCTTTCCTTTTTTTGCCGTGTGATCCCGGCCTAGAATAGGATCATCCTGGTGGTGTCGTAAGAGGCGACAAAAGTACGTGTGGTAGAGTCACGTCGCCAGCAATGGCAACACGCATGGGCAGACTCGACCGGATCATTACCACCCCCAGCATTTAAAACCGGCGTGAATTAGTGGCTTTATGCCACTGCGTTTCGTTTCAGGTAATGCCGGGCTCCGGCGCCCAACCCACCTTAAAGGCCGGCAACGCACCTGTGGCTCCTCTGCTGTTGCACGGGTTCGTGATCGGCGGTAATCACTTACCATCAGGTGACCCGAACGCTCGTTTGCCTTGTCTTTTCCATAAAAAAAAAGGATACAGCGTTAAGCTGATTATTGTATTCAAATTAATATGAGAAGTAATGAGAAATATTCAATAGTAGAATTCTTCTGTAGTTTTGCTCGCAATGTCTATTGGAAATAAGTGAATTACTAATAATTAATTATTGAGTCCAGTCGTGACGCAGGAGCATGAAGTGGTAGGGGCAGGTTTGATTCCCACTTGAGTAAACGAAACATAATATTTTCTTCGCTATGATGTCAAGGCAAAAAATTTCACCACTCAACAGGCAATGCTTTCAGAATTAGTATGGAAATGGGGAACAGAGTGTCTTAACACTAAGTTCACTCCGGCTAGTATGCTGTGTGCAGAATATAGAGTGAAGCTGATTTTTTTATTTATTTTAGATGCAAAAAATTCATAGAACCAGTAGCTCCTAAGTTTAACGCGTTAGCGTAGTTAACTCTTAGTTATAACATATTAGTATAAATTGGAGGCCTTCATGTATCGCTTTGTGCAGTAGGATAGGCACGAAGAAACTAGGGTCAATTTACTTTTGGCAAGAAAAAATAAAACGAAAATAATCGATTCCCTCAAGTAGAAATCGAACCTACATCCAATGTACTTACTGTCATGCTCACTCTCACTGAGCCACGATGCCCTTAAAGCAATTTCTAAATGTTAATTTTAATCATATCATTTGTATACTCCAGATGTCTAAATAAATTATGAACAGTGCCAAGTTATTTTATTATAATAACTTTGGCATTGTAAGAAAATATTTGAAGATCCTTTATACTATTTAGAGGGTGAAACTTGGTGTCAGTCAAAATGAAGGCAACAAAACAAATTGCGACGTTCCCCGTCTAGGGACCTCCTCGACAGTTTGCAGGTCTGTATGAAAGAATTGTTGGATTTTTGTCTCGTATTTTTTTTTTCATGAAATTAAGAATGATTTTGTTATATAAAACAGATTTTGCTGGGTTTATATTATTTATACATGCGGCTTGATGGCTGTTATAGCCTTCCTCTAGAAATGGAATATTAAAAAAAGATTGAAAAAAAATCGAACTAATAATTTCTGAGTTTAACTCGTTCAATCAAACATACTCCACCAATTTCTTGTACAGCTTCACGTTGTATTAAGCACACAGCAGAGAGTACTTAACCTAGTGTTAAGACATTTCGTTCTCCAATTTCCGCCAAGTTCATGAAGCATTGCGTGTTGTGTGGCGGAAATCAACGCCGCTCTTTGCCTCTTCACCAGAGCGAAGAAATGAATATATAAATGTAAATAAATATTTCATCTCCTCGAGTGGGGATCGAACTCACAACCAGTTGATTTTACAGTCACACTTTGTGCCCCTGCGCCACGACTGGCCTCTACCAATAAATCATTAAAATTATTGTCGATAAGTGTCAATGATCTTTTTAAATAAATCTATTATTAGTAAATCTATTTTTAAAGATATTCCAAAACAACAAGTAAATTGGTAAATGACTAAGACTTCTTAAATCTAATATAAATGCTCTTTCTCTATGTATTTTTTATAATAAATGGATTTGGTGAAGCCAAAGCCTTTTACCTTAAAATGGAACTTGAAATATAATCGCTTTATGGAACTCATTTTAGCGCGACACCCCGTTAAAATTTCTAAACGATGTATAAAATTTACCAAAGTGTATTATTTGTCTGGTTATAAGTAAATTATTTTTTAATATATTTCTTTTTTTGCTATACTCTGTATCCCGCTCATAGTAGGCTAGGAAGAGGAAATTTAGAAACGTAGTGTGTAGTGACTCTGTTCTGTAGTGTATTAATTACACTTCCGTTTCCCACTTTCCGCCATATTCTCGCGGCATTGAGTTGATTGTCGGTACTCAACGCCGCGCCTTATCGCGCTCTGCTAGTTATCAAAGCCAATTAATTATTAATACAAATTAATAATATGGTTTAACATTTTTTTTCATTTAGCAAATGCATAGATGCGTCTCAAGCCTCTTTATTGTTTATTCCGTGTACGAAGTACAAGACCAGTGTAAATGGTAAGATATTTGAACAAGTTAATGAAGTGATGATATTTGGGAAGTATAATCAGTAGAGATGGAAGATGAAAGATGTATTGCTGCCGGTATAAGGATTAACGGTACCTTAGCTGCATTGATGAGACGGTGAAACGTCAGCGCAGCGTCGCGTTTGGCCGTACACAATGCAGTGTTGGTACCGACGCTGTTATACGGCAGCGAAACGTGGGTATTACAGAAGAAGAATGAAAGAAAGAGGAATGCTGCGGAGTTGCATTTTCTTCGTTGGATATGCGTATTCAGCTTAGCTGATCGAATCTGCAATGAAGAGATACACAAAATGGCATTTACTAGCGAGGATGTCACGGTGAGCATGAAGTAGAACATGCCCAGCTGGTTAGGTCCCGTCAAACGAATGAGAGATGAAAGAATGGCAAATAACATTTATGAAGGAAAAGTTAGCGGTAAGAGAGGTAAAACTTCGGTTGACCTTCGAAAACAAAATATCAATACACTGAAAGTCAAGTAAAAACCATGAGGGGTCCCCGGAGGACATGTGTGAAGAGGACAGTAGACGAGGCCAAAGCTCTGATTACCCCTCTTGGGATACAGCGTGAAACTTAACTTAAGTAAAATATTCTACAGTAACAAACGAAAAGTTAATTTAAAAATCAGCCTCACACTGTATCCCACGCAGACAGCAGAGTTGGTTAAGGGAACCTGGTGTTAAGACACTCCACTCCCCATTTAGTGGCGGAACTTAACTCCGCGCTTTGCCTCGACACCAGAACGAAGAAATGGAAACATAGATTTAAATAAATATTTCATCCTCTCGAGTGAGAATCGAACCCACAACCGTCGCGCTACGTACATGTACACATTTGTGCCCCTGAGCATCCACGGCCTCTGAGGGAAAAGTTAATTTATAATATAAATTCTATATGTATATTTCTATATGTATTATAGCGTATAATATTCTTAGTGCATACAGTTTATTAATAACCCATTACGTCTTTGATCTCCACAGTGGATATGAGATGCCGTGACAGGCTCTCAAGTACTTTGATGTTGTAATTGCGATGCCTCTACCACTTTGTGGTGAAAGATTTTTATAATGATATTTTATATCATATATTTTTATATATGTATGATATAAGATATGTAGATATTTAATTACGTGTTAGTGAAATAAATGTATTTTAGCAGTTTCACCTTTTTTTTCCGCACGGAAGAGAGTTGGGGAAATTTAGTCCAAAACATCGCACAAAATGATTTTATTATTGTTATTTCGTTTACTAGAGCGTAGAAATTAAAATACACTAATTATAATCCTTCATTTCAGAGGCCACTGACATGGAAGTCGAGAAACTGAGGTACAAGGGCGGGACTGTAAACGCAATAGGTTGCGGGTTCAATTGCCACTCGAGGAAATAAAATATTTAATCTTTTTATTTGTCTTGCTCTGGTAACTATGCTAAGCCCGGCGTTGAGTACCGTTACTCAAGACGCAATTTGTCCGGAGTTCAGCGGAAAATGGGAACAGGGTGTCTTAATATTAGGTTCCCAAGTTCCCTCTGTCTACCCTGCTACGTGCAGGATACAGCGTGTGCAAGTGACAACCAATACGTCTACAATCATACGCTTTTCTGCCTTTCGATTCCCGCTCACCGGAATGAATTATTTCCATTTCCTTGCTCCGGTTGCAAGGCAACGTGCAGTGTTGAGTTCCGCCACTCGACATGGAATGTCTTGTAAATTGAACATTGCGTTGGGAGCGGAGACTAAGGTTCCCTCTGCGGCAAGCTCTCGGCGTAAAGCAATTTTTTTTTAATTTATTAATTAATTAATCTTTTTTAAATATTTTTATTAATATTTTTTTTTAATTTATTTTGCAATATTCTTTTTTTTTGCCTACAAAAATTATCATATTAAATAATAAAGTATGCAAAAATTTTATACATTAACTAGAATAAATTTAGTATAGCACATTATATCTTTATTACTTAGGCGAAAATTTTGACGTTTTATAAAGAAAGATAATAGTAGATGTATTATGTTGAAAGGTTGCTATAATAACTTCCGGTTGGATGAGAGTCCCTTATAAACATCATTTATATATAATGTTTTTTTTTTACAGTAAAGAGATATTATGTATATATTCTCATATTTGAGTATTTTATGTATTGTGTTTTATAAAGATATGTTTATGACTCGGCCTTCCTCCTCTTTTTCTGAGAAATTATGTATCGTTAAAAAAATGCTTGTCTACACCAATTGTTATAGAATGTGGTCAATTCGAGTGGTTTACTAGTAACTTCTGAAAAGTTCTAATTTTCTAGGTCCTGACTCCATCATCAGACCAGGTCGATTATACCACCTAAGATACATACATATAACTACCAAGTTTTATAATGATATAATTACTAAAAAAATGCCAAAATCAGTTTCTAAGATTTTATTATACTTACATAGTAATAGAGTGACGTGAGTCGTGGCGCAGAGACACAAGCGCGCGAATGTAAACACGACAGGTTGTGGATTCGATTCCTACTGGAGGAAATTTAATATTTAACATTTTCATAGGCGGAAAACTGCAATGGGAATAGCGTTAAGACACTGCATAGTGTTAAGACACTCTATTCCGAGTGTCTTAACACTATGTTTCTACGTTCCCTGCAGGATAAGACGTGAAGCTAAAAAAACATATTAACAAGTCGATCTAATAAAAGCGTGTTAAAAAAGGGATTTTCGTCCGATGTAATACGCGACATAGTTATTATTACACTAGATTTCTACTGCCTACTTACATATAGCAGGGAAGCAGTATAGCTCTAATAGACTGAGATCTCAGGGCCCCCAGGTCTTCGTAATTTCAGCAAAGCTGAAATTTTGAGGATTAATAGTCTAATATGTAGTTAAGACTGTATGCGTATTTACTAACTTGAAAGTGGGGCTTTTTCAGAGGTAGCGCCAATTTAAGGTACACGCTCACCTACGTTAAAGTAGAAACGCTCGTATTTAAATATGATTTGTGTGGTAAAACTTTGTGGCTGTAAATTCGACTGGTCGTGGGTTCGATCCCCTCGTGAAATTATTTTTTTTATTGTTCGACTCGTGGATATGAAATTTTTATTTACATTTATATTTTAATTTCTTCGCTCTGGTGTTGGGTGGTGTAAGGTGGAGGCAAAGCGCGGCGATGAGTTCCACCACTCAACATGCAATACAAAATAAAAAAAATATATAACCATCACCGTAATAGTTTCATATATATGCGTACCAACCATACAAACATACATTTCCATTTCCAAAGTATCACAGTTTTATTATGATTCGGTAGTAGGGTGGAGATCACCCACGCGTATTACGACCGGACTCGAGATAGCCGACAAAGGAGGCACGCCCCTCAAATTATATGGATGGAGTTCTTAAGAATAAGTAAGTAGAAAAAGTTGAGTTTGTAAATCGTTAGCGTTTGTTCGACAGTTGCGGTCCATGTATTGTTAATTCGTTTTTGCTTACATTTTGTATATGTGTAGTTTTTTTTTTAGCTTTACTTTGTATCCTGCTCATAACAGGATAGGCAAAGGGAGCCTAGTATTAAGACACTCCGCTCTACACTTTCCACTGAATTCTCGAGGCACTGCCTGTTAAGTGGCGGAACTCAACGCCGTGTTTGCCTATTTGCCAGACGGAGGAACTGGTAACATAAATGTTGCATTCCCTCGAGTGACAATTGAACTCACAACCAGTCGCGTTCATAGTCGCTTCTGCTTCTGCGTCACAAGTGGTCTCATACTATTTTCAGAGATTGAATTTCCAGAAATCCAATCTCTGAAACGTGTTATCTACTATAAATAACAACAACAAAAATATTTTTATTTCCCATAAAAATAAAGTTCCACAAAGCAAAACATCAATTACACAATTTTTAATGCAAAAACAACCCTTTACAGGGTTTTGTATAAATAAACATGCTTAATGGGGGCGAACATAAAAAATCGCGCTCAAAATTTGTTTGCCTCAAAGCCGTTACGACTTCATGCCATCAAAACGTTTGGTAAGCCTTTTGTTGGGAAACAGTAAATAAGACTTGTCGTTGGCAACTTTAACAATAGTCGATTACAAATCGGATCAAATGAAGGAATGGAGGGTAGCAATCATTTTTTGTTTAAGAAAATCTTATTTTTATTTAGTTTCACGTTGTATCCCGCATATAACATGATAAGCCTTATGGAATGTATTGTTAAGACAATCCTTTTTCACTTTCCTTGTTGAAAAGTGGAATTCAACGCCACTCTATGTCTTGTTTCCAGGACAAGGAAATAAAAAAAGCGTAATTATTATATGTTTTTTAAGCTAAATAACATCTTTCGTTAATTAATGACTTGTCTTACGTAAGCGACATTATGGTTGCAAAATAAAAATTCCAATTTATAAACGTTCAACTACCGAAGTAACTTTGAAAGCGGAAGAAAAGAAAGGAAACATAAAAAATAGCTGAAAAAACACAGAATTTTTAAAATAACAGGTTAAGCTTTTAAAATATTCATACAATATTTTCTGGCACACGCGTCGAATATTATGCGATGCTTCAAATATCACAACCCAGTGGACTGTTCAGTGGAAATATGGAATGCAAGGAACTTTTTGACTTATTAACATTGTCTTAAGAACCATAATTGTTCTATAATATAACTTAGTGTCGTAATACTTAAAGCATGAAAAAACTGGTTCGATATTCTATGAAGGATGTTTAAAATAAAGCAGTCATGAAATTTTATTTTTTTAATAGTTATTCAGAAAACCTATCGAAAACTTTAATTTTGAATTAAGTAAAATCGTATGAAGTTCCATTTTGTTGGAAGTATTTTAGTACATGTGGCCGTCATTGTAAATGCGATGCTTGCGGGTTCGATGTTCACTCAGGGGAAAGCATTACTATTCATTACTATTGGTCATGCTCCGGCAAGATAAAGCGCGAAATTGAGTATCGCTACTCAACAAGCCAATGTCCCGAAAAAAATGCAGTATTTGGGAAACGGAGTGTTTCAATACTAGGTTCACCATTTCCTTCCTCCTACATCTTTAGTAAGAACTGCTCGACACGCATAAATAAATTAATGCAATATCTCTCAGACCAAAGAAAAGTGGGAAACAGAGAGTCCTATCACTTAATTCTCACTAAACCACAAAAAATTGCAACAAGAAAATCTTATGATAAAGCTCCCCTTAAATCATATATTACATACAAGCTCCGTAACTCAACTACGAGTATAATAGTTCCGTAGTAAAAGGCATTGTTTCCCAAAGTACATTATTTACACATAGTTTGTGGGACAAGACCGGGATAGTTGTTTACTTCGACTGTTTGTCAACGCTGTAGGGAAATTCCCACCAGTGCAAAAACACAAACTTGGCGCGAATGAAGTTGGTACTCTACTCCGATACTTAGTTCAAAGCGCAGTTTGAGAAGCACATATTGACCAGTGTATATTTTAGTTCAGTTTAGTCAAAGTTATGTAAGTTTTAGTCGGTTTTAAACGTTATTATTTAGTAAAATAATAATATACTATAGCTACTATTATAAAAATTTAAAGTAATCTCTATATATAATAAGACAGTAAAAATATTTTGTCTGTACATTTAGTAATTTTTACTGAAATGGATAGAGGGACACTTAAAAAGAATAATAGAAAGCAAAAAGATTTTTTTTGAATTTCTTG
>DWMY01003171.1:0-10587 GCA_018249775.1 Heliconius hecalesia formosus
ATATACTTCCATAAAACAAATGCGAGTGTGTGATAAAAATATAACAATTGTTTATTTAAAATTGAACCCGGTACCCCAGGACGGTCTGCTGTGCCGCGTGTACTACGCGTCGCAGTTCCACAAGCTGCGCCACATGCTGCTGTCCCCGCTCGAGTACGGCTCGCACGCGCGCGCGCACTGGGAGGACGCGCGCTGCTGCGACGACGGCGCCGCCCGGGACAAGGACTGTGAGTACACTTAGATGTAACTGTCAGTTTCAAAGAGATTTTATTACCTGTAACTAAGTTTGAAATTACATTTTTGTGTGCCATGACGGCCTTGAATATCCTACTCATAAATTATACTGTATTTATAATAATAAAATAACTTATTATTTCAACGATTGTACAAAATTGGACGTCGGGTTCCGATTCCCATTCGCAGCAGTAACAGTCCCTATTGGGAAGATAGAGAATATTGTTAATGAAATAGAATAAAATTGAATATTTTTTTAGTCACAAAATTTTAATTGTTGTCTTCGTTATAATAATATATTTCAAATATGTTTTAGATAAAGGCTTGTGTGAGATAGAAGAAGGTTTCATACGGTCGCTAGCGCACTGCGTGCCGTGGGCGGCCAGAGGAGGGAAGTCGGGCTCCACGTTCTGTAAAACTAAAGGTTAGTTAGTTACTAGTTTCTGTAAAACTAATTCTAATTAGATATCAATTGTTAATTAATTTTTATTTAAGAAAAAAACTTAAAGAAAGAAAAATTAAAATAATAATAATTAGACATAATTTTTTAAAAAAAAATTATATTGTTGTTAACACTACATTACTAATAACGGTCGTTCGTATAAGTGATAACAAATTTTGCTTGTCTGAGCACACTTGCTCAAAAGTGTGTATGGATACTGGGCAACTTCTAATTATTTACTGGTTAAATAGAATATATGATTTTAAATTAACTAAATAACACCGCCGTGGCGCAATAGCACAATGTCTGACTAAGCGCAACGGTTGCGGGTTCGAAACCCACTCCGAAAAATAAATTATTTTCATTTCCTCGCTCTGGTAAGAAGATAAAACGCGACGTCTCAACACACAATGTCTTGAAAATTGGGCAATGCGTGGAGAACGGAGCATGTACTCTAGAGTTCCTTTTCGTTTTATTGCTTGAATATAATATGTGGGTTACATCTTGATGGTAAAATTAAATATTCTATCGCAGATGACAGATATGTTCTAAAAGAGATGACGAAGCCCGAATGGCAGCAGTTTCTAGAGTTCGCGCCCCATTACTTCAACTACGTTACTAATTGTCGACAGAAGAAACTACCTAGCTTACTTGGTAAGTTCTGTGAAGTACTTATTTAAATAAGTCTTCTATCCTGTTTTTAATATAATTTGGCTTATGTCATTCTAATTCTTTATGTTGAGTATCGTCATGTCGAAGCTAGTGTCGTACTTTGTTTTATTAAATAGAGAAAATTAAATATTTTTTTAAATTTATTAAAATTACACAAGAAAATACAATGTCATAACGTCTATGTCATTTCAAAAATGATTAAACTCAGTGATGAAGTTTCTGGTCCCAGTGACGGTGTACTAGCGATGGAGTACATGTGGTACGGCACTGCGTACATTAAACCACGACTATTGGGTTTTTTTAAGGTTTTAGGCTTGAGTTTTATGACAATTGATAAATGATTAATTATAATTTAATTATTATATATTTTTTAGTTTGATTAATTAAAACGCGGGCGTCGCCGCTAAACGAAGCGCAGGCACATCGCCCTTAACCTGCGATAAGTGGGCAAGGGCTACTGTGTCAAGTACAGGCACGGCTAAAGACGCAAGTACCCAGACGGAAACTCCGCTTTGCAACGTTTCGTATACATGTGTATGTATATTAAAATATTTTTCGGCTTTCAGCTCGTATATTAGGAGTGTTCAGCGTAGGAGGCGCCGGTAGTGGAGTGCTGGTGACCGAGCACGTGTGGTACGGCACCAATGCTGACGGTACTAGATACGATTTAAAAGGGATCAGCAAACCGCGCCCATTGAATAATGCACCGGTGCATTCGCCAGATGCGGTGTTGCTCGACGACCATTTGTTGAAGTGTGAGTTGTTTTCTCATATTTTAGTTGTGTACGTATAATTGCACCGCCTTGAACACGCTAACTAAGCAAGTGTGCCGGCAGCGCGCTGGGCGCAGCAGCTGGCGGTGTGCGGCGCGGGCGCGCGCGCGCTGCGCGGCGGCGTGGAGCGCGACACGCGCTTCCTGGCCGACAACGCCGTCATGGACTACTCGCTGCTGCTCGGCGTGCACCAGGGCCTGCTCGTGCTCGGCATCATCGGTTTGTATTTGTAGGGCCCCACACCTTGTGCACGCTAAACCGGTTTATGCTGCTTCTGAGGACTGCTCGACTCCTTTTGTACTGACTGACTTGTTTCATATTTTATTTTTGAATTCGACTTATTAAAAGTGAAAGATGAAGTTAGAACTATATGCCCTGTACAAAAAATATATACAGGATGGGAGTGTCAGCACCACTTTTAATGAAACCACAGTTTTAACTACTCTATAAAAGCCTAATAAAATTGATTTTTTTTTCCACAAAAACGAAAAAGTGAATTTTTCAAACAAAATAAATAATAAAATTATTGTTGTAATATAAAACGCCATTTGTCAACAACCACGCACGCGCACATATCGAAAAGAAACCGCCGCACACTAGTCATTGCGAAATCCAGTCGTAGTTATTGGCAGCAAAGTTCCAAGTTGATAAATCTTTAGTAATATTTTTGTAGTAGTATGTATTTGCGTTATTGGTATCTATGCGTAACTGCGTCACACGAAATACAGAAATGGATAAACATAGTGAAATGAAAAGTTGAGGTATCTTGATTAATTTCTTTAGGTATCGGTTTAAAATATTTTACCCTATATGCTGTTCCCGTAAAAGGAGCGCTAACATTTCCACCCTGTATATTTATGCAGTAAACAAAAACCATAAAAAATAGTAGACAAAGCGCTGTATTTGATGTTATAATGTAATGACTCAATGAATTATCAACTCAAACGATACAACAAACGAAAGTGAAAATTATGAAATTGCAACGTCAGATGTAGAAGAATTAACATATTTTTTATTTGATTTTTTTATAGATTTCTAATAATAAAGTTTATTTTCAAAAGTTTTTTGTAGACTCTTTTTATTAGTTACACAAATGCAAAAATTCAACTTAGGCCTCACGCACTGTACATATTTGAATACTATTTATGGAACACTAGCACACAAAAATTTACAAACACGCACTCTATTCATCTTAAAGAATATCTAATACAAATAATTATTAAATATATTTATGATGTATTTCGATTATTTATATTTTATATATATAAATAATCGAAATAAGTCAAAAAAGAATAATAAGTAGACATAAGTGAAAGAAATAATTGAAATGAAAAAACAAAAGTAAAAGTATCTAAAGATTTTTTTTATACTAAAAATAATAATCAAAATATTTAAAAGTATTATAATTAAAAGTAACACGAAATATAATACCAAGATAAAACAACATAACCAAACCGAAAAAGAAGTTGAAAAAAAGGACAAATACCAAATGATAGAAATTAAATTTAATTATATCAAAAAACATATACTATCGCAGGTTTCTTAATCGATTTTTTAAAGGACAATATTTTTGTTATACATTTATTTTTATGTCTCTTAAGGTTGAGTCAGAGCACGTCATGTATATAAATATAGCTCATTTTGTGGCGACCATTTTTTAAAACAACAAAATTCTTTGTTACTTAGCGGCGGTTGTACTAAAAATGGCAGAAAAATTACATGTCATATTGAAAGATATTTTAATATATATATCGACAATATTACAAATATGAGAAAAAAAGTAACCTATGTTCATTCCAAGACCATCAAAAGATACTATATGAAATTTTATCACAATCAGATCAGCGGTCTGACCGTGATTGCGTCACAGACACACAGACAGACAAAGTTACTTTCGTATTTATATAGGTATAGTTTATAGCACCTAAATCTTCTATTAATCTCTATATTATTCAATGTTAACTCTTTGTGTACCGAAATGTATAAACTCTTTAGCAAACTTTAACATAATTCGATTTATATACGGTGCCATAATCAATAACTTTTTATGATGTATTTGATATGTATGTCCACAGATTACATAAGAACATTCACGTGGGATAAAAAACTGGAGCATCTAGTGAAAAAGAATTTAGGCTCCGGTCAACCAACAGTGGTGTCTCCAGATCAATACCGACGCAGGTTCCAAGCTGCCTGCGCTAAATATTTCTTACAGTGTCCAGCTCATTGGGACCATTTGTATGCTGATTGTAATTATAATGCTTAACAATATGTGAAGCTGAAACAGAGACGGAGAAGTATGAAATTTGGCACAGTTATACTTTATATAGAGAAGAAGTGAAGAACTCTTTTTTTTTCTAATAATTAATAAATCGAAAAGATGGCTTGATCGCAATCACTACGTCGTGCTACTATTTTTTTATTCTTTATTTATTGTCTACTCTGTACTCAAAGTTTCGAAATTGAAGATTAAGATTGTAATTTTAATGATAATTAGTGATCTCTGTGAATTTATTTGATTTTGCTCGCTAAAATTGTCGTATTTAATAGATAAATGTTTATTTATTTCTCATCTACTTACCTACACGCGCACGGCAAACGCGGTTTTTCCTTTTTACAATACCTCCTCAATTCTGGTATAAAAATTAGCCAATGATCAAAAAATCGACAAATAGTTCCAGAGATCTTGAGTTTAAATAAATACTTGAATTATAAAATCAATTTAGTTACCCTATATTGTAATGATATATTTATAATTGTATAAATGATGTTGGTTTTATATAAATCAATTTAGGTTATATTCAATAAAATTTATACCATTCTTATTAGAAACACGGGTATGTAACAGCCAAATGCATAGTCTAACAAATATAACGGTACACATTTTTTTTGTCTCAATATAGAAAATAATATAATTAAACAAACCTAACTTAAATACCAAATAATTGTACACTTTTACAGTGGGTTCTTTATTGTTTTACTTTCTTAGAAAGAATATTTATTATTTTGTGATATTTTTACTATTTACTAAGAAATTCTCTTGCATACATATGCATTCCAAATTATTTAAATACTGTATTTTTTTTTATTAGGAGTATTTAGTGTAGTATAGTATTGCTTTAGTATTATATAAATAAATATTACTCATTTTGAAACATTAAATTATTTTTTTTGGTTTAACTTTATTTTATATTTACCCATTTCCGATAATTCATAATTCATAAAATTCGTAGAGGGTTAAAAAAAGAGCCATCATGGCACAATGGAAAAATACTACTGTAAAAGTTTATGAATAAAGGTTTGATGCCCATGAAGAGGAATTGAAAGGTACATGTAATTTCCTAATTGAATAAATAATATTTTGATTTTAAATAAATTTATTTTTATTTTTCCGTTCTGGCAATACAAAGTTGAATTACTCCATTCAAATTCGGACTAAAAACAGGGAACAGATTGTCTGAACAATAAGTTTTCTCTGTCTTATGAGCGTGAAGACAAAAAATTATGGTTAATAGTTGCAAATAACATAAAATGTGAAAAAGTATATTGAGGCCAGTCGTGGCGCAGTGGTACAAAGTGTGACTGTAAAATCGACTGGTTGTGGGTTCGATCCCCACTCGATGAGATGAAATATATACTTAAATTTATATTTCCATTTCTTCGCTCTAGTGTCGCGGCCAAGCGCGACGTTGAGTTCTGCCACTCAACACGCAATGCCTCCAAAGTTCGGCAGAAAGTGGGGAACGGAATGTCTTAACTCTAGGTTTCCTCTGCCTACCGTGCTGTGTGCGGGATACAGCGTGAAGCAATTTTTATATATATATATATATATATTTTAAACAGGTTATTTGTACAGTTATTTTATAATTTGAGCAGAAATATTTTGTCAAATTATAATACCACGTATAATTCACGTATATTATCAAATCCTTTATATATTAAAAAACATATAAAGGATTTGATTTTGATAAAGGTTTTGATTGTAAACAATTCGTAAATAAAAAAAATGGGCGAGATCAGTTTAACGACATTAAAACTTTTATAATTTACAGAATATAAAAGCTCAGATTTCAAAACTACATATATTACAACTATATATCAATATAGCTTTTATATATATATTCTTATAAAAAACTATTCAAGTCTCAGTTTTGAAGCCACGAATGCCAATTTATTGTTACCTCTTTGATTAATTAGAAAATAATATTACGAACTTACGTAATATAAATAAACTTTTTAAAAGTTTAATAATAATAATTTAAAAAATAATTACTTCAACATAAATAAAACCTTACTAAATAATAAAATGTGAATTTCGTTATTACAAATCCGATGTATGTATTCTGTAGGAGATTCGTGCAGCTACCATAGCTTTTGTACAGCAATTTATATTTAGTATATTTTTGAAAAAATAAAAAGATCTTTACTGAGATTTATAACAAGACTAAGATAGCCAATATTAATAAATACAGAGAAGTCAATGTGTTAATTTTACGTAGATTTATTTGTCACGAACTTGGGGAAAATCGTGAAATGTCTTATTGAAATTGAAATCTTGTATCGTGCAACTGATTTTGCTAACTTTTCGCACTTCTGTTTGTTCAGTAAAATACTGAAAGTACTGATACATTATATAAAGTAATCATCAACTACCATGTATATTCGAAAAAACACACAAACATAAATAATAAAAGTTAAGCTTTAGCTTAAAATTATCAATTCAGGTAACCTGAATTTATCTAAATTTTTTTCAATTCAATGTTTTTTTATAGAATACAAAATATATATATATATATACAAAGTTTTATGTGAATAACTTACCTTTGTCACTTCCACCCTGTATACAGAGTGGAAGTGTTAGCACCACTTTAAATGAAACCACAGTTTTAACTACTCTATAAAAGCCTAATACAATTATAATTTTTTTTTTCCCAAAAATAAGAAAGTGATTTTTTTAAACAAAATAAATATTAAAATTATTGTTGTAATATAAAACGCCATTTGCAAGAACGACGCACGCACACATAAACCTATCAAAGGGAAACCGCCGCAAACGCCTCATTTCGAAATCGAGTCGTAGGTACTGGCGGCAAAGTTCAAAGTTGTTTAACCTTTAGTTGTATTTTTGTAGTAGAATGTGTTTACGTTATTAGTATCTATCTATGCGTAACTGCGTTATACGAAATACAGGTATGGATAAACATCGTAAAATGAAAAAAAAAACCACGTCTAAGCTGTTGAGGTATCTTGATTAATTTCTTTAGGTGAGGGCTTAAAATATTTTACCCTATATGTTGTTCTCATAAAAGGAACGCTGACACTTCCACATAACACAGGTATAACTAGTTATCTGATAATTAATGCTATCTCACAGCCAGGGGATAAAAATACAAAATAACTATATATTATATATTTTCAAGAATAATTTTCTCATTAATGTATGGTAATAGTAGGTTTGTTATTCATACGATTTGTTACATTTTTAGATTACTAATATGTAAAAATGAAATGCATGTGTCAAATGTGTATCTACCAAACCAAAAATTACAGTTTGTCTGCATACATACTTATCTGACACTTTATTCGTAACCGGTGAAACTCGCTCTTAGTTTCTTAAGAATATGCTGTGTTCAGAACTTTAAATTTCATAATGTCCAGAATTTCTTTATAAGTGAGCCAAATATTAGAAAATTATATAAAATCAAAAAAGTTTATGAATTAACATGTACATTTGCTAAAATATATGTTAGATCAAACATTTTGTTAAGGTAAAGGAAATCGTGAAGTTTAAAAGAAAAAATCATTTTTAATCGTTTATATTCATCTGATCCACATTTATTTCAAATTATATAAACACAACATTCGTTCATAGTTTTACACTACAAGTATAAGCGGCAGCGTACCAAAAAATAATTATTAAATTTTATTTACATCAATTTATCTTATACAAAAAAATTAAATTACAAAAGAGATGCCTTTATTTAAATATAACATTCACAAATATTTATTTTTATAGTTGCCATTTCGACACAAATATAAGAAAAAAATCACTCATAATACCATTTCTACTAATATATAAATTACATTATTGTTAAACAATTGTATTCGATATATACTTAAGGACAATTTGTATATGTATTATTGTAAAATTATCAGGAACTACTCTGAATCATTTAGGATTTATGTTTTTATAAGATTCTGTATAATTAAAGTTTCTCATATGAGAAACAAATAATAAAAGGCCAAAAATTATTAAATCATATGTATTATTTTTTAATTTTTAAGTATAATTCCAACTGAGGACAGAAAAATATTTAAAAAAATGTCCAAATTTGATTTCCAAGAGGTATAAGTTTGAAATTAGCAAAAATATTTATTAAATTAAATCCCAATACAATTGTAAATAAAATCAAGAGATTTAATGTTTTAAGTCAATAATCTCAATAAACAAATTGTTAAATTATTAAGATTATTTTGTTGTTGTTGAACAAATTCAAATGTTTTTAGAAGAAAAAATATTTATCTAAACAACCAATTAATAGTTATTTTGAATTAATTTTCAAAATAGTACATTACTTACAACAATATAATTTTTAAATGCAAAAATATTCATCCATTTTCAATTTTCAGCATCCTTATTTCTATGATGATATACACCTTTAATATTAATATTACACACAATTATTAATTTATATAGGTTTGATAAAATTTAAATCATACTGAAAAAAAATAAAACAATACAAGTTCTAATTGAAACAGTATAAATAAATAGAAAATAATCCAGTTACAAATTTATGAAAAAATTGTAACCAATCTCTATCATATTACAGAGAGAGAAAAATAATAATCGACATAAATAAACAAAATTGTCGGTAAGTTTTATTTATTTCGAGAACAGAACCTACCTTAAATTTTTGGATGGAATAGATCTTCAATATTCTTAGAAAAAAACCTATATTTTTACTTTCTTCATAATACAATCCAAACTTTATTGCCATTTTTTATTTCTTAAAATCCAAAACTAACTTTTAAAGTAATAAATGAAAAAAAAAAACTCGAACAAAAACTAAGTTACAAATTTAAAAAATGGAATAGAAATAGATTTCGCCGTCTTTGTAATTACTACGAGCAGACTATTAGACTATTGTACTTCCCTAATATAAAGGTAAATAAAAAAAATATATATTTTATGATAAATTTTACGTAACAGTTTCATTAAAAATTTTGATTACATATTATATTTACATATTTTAAGTTTTCTTAAGTAAAAAAGAATATTTTTTTTATTAAAACAAAATTTTAAGTAAAACGTTCTTTTACCGCAAATTATTCAGATTTTTTGCGGCTATATTCAAAACGGTCATAAAGTTTGACATAACATTAGATGTTTAACAAAAAAAGATATTGAAATATATATATTTTTAATTAAAACATAATATTTAAACAAAAAGGTTATTTCGATGTAAATTATACGTCATAAATATTCACGTGTAAAGCATTACCACATTAGATGTTTAAAAAAATAAGTTACAAAATAAGTTTATTATTTTTACTTGTAAGATACATCATTTACTTCAAACTGACGCGTTTCATTCACTCTCATACAAAATAAGTTACTGTACAATTGTACACTTTGTATTATACATACAATACATGTCTAGGGGACCATCCATACGATATATTAAATATTTAGAAAATGTTAATTTTATAACATTTAGTAATAATTTTCAGGAAAGCTAATATTAATGTTAATTATAAAAATGTATTCGTTCGTTTGAATGTCTTTTCCATAAAAATAAAAAAAAAACAATAAATTGCTTAGTATTGACTTAATAATATATGCTAAACAAATATAGTATAATTTTTACTAAACACGCAATGTCTCGAAATTGGTTGTGGAGAATGGAGTGTTTTAGTTCTTGCAGAATACAGCATGAAACTAAACAAAATTTACGATGTTTTACATCTTCTCATCCTTCATCATACGGCTGGTCCCTAAGAAAATTTTAATTTAACAATCTTATCAATAGGAATTGTGATAGCATATTTAAGATAAATATATCGTCGACTAAATAAGAAGGCAACGGGATAGATATTTTTTGTAAAGATTCGAACACGCATCCTTTCGATAGCATGTAGAAAAAACTATAAGATACCTTTAATCCCTAAATGATTTTTCCAAAATTTAAATTAATAAAAAATAAAAAAAAAACTTGTAGGAAAAAGGCTTTTTTGCTAAACCATTATAAAATTATTCTAAAATATTATATAAATTTTAAATGATTGATATTTGCAATTTAGAGTATTTAGTAGACGATAATTAATATTCAAAAATATTTTCTTTAAACTGAAGTCAAACCTACACTTATCAGTTCGTTTGAAATAAAAAGAATTAAACAATCATATTTCTTTGTTAATAGTTCAAAACTTTGAAATTACCTTAAACATACTACATTATAAAGGGCA
>DWMY01003172.1:0-10587 GCA_018249775.1 Heliconius hecalesia formosus
AATTTGAACACCAATTACTTGTTAAAAAGACGTCCTATTTCCAAGGCATGCGATATTTATAAGCGAGCCTAGATCGACTTGTTATGCGGCGGATGTCCGTCGCTCTGAATGACCGCCTTCCCCTTCCGCCCAACCGCCCGCCCTCAGCCGTAACCCGAATGGTGCAAATTGTGACCCATAACGTAACATGTTGCGGTATGAAAAATAAAAATTGTTGAAATGGAACGCAATTTACGCTGGCGTATTTATGTTGGCCATATATTTTTTAGTGGTTTCATACGAAATTATGGTATCTTTTGGTTTATTGGTTGGTTGGTCGGTTGGTTGGTGTCTTAATATTTTATTGGTATTTTGGTAGGTCTTCGTGTGTTAGTGTGGTGTGGTGAAGTTTTAATTGAATCATGCTTAAAGATAGAATCTGTAATCCCTTGAATTCTAGAGGCATTCCGCGTTGACTCGCGGAACTCAACGCTGCGCTTTACCTCGACATCGACACCAGAGCGTAGGAATGAAAATTTTTAATATTATTATTATTAATAATACTTCGTATTGTATAATAATTAAAAAAAATACCTATCAACACAAGATAATTATAAGCTAAAGCCAGCCGTAGCGCAGGGGTAGAAGCGAGCGATTGTTAACGCGATAGGTTGTGTGCGGTTCGATCCCACTTGTAGAAATATATAATATTTTTATTTCCTCACTCAGTCGTTAAGGCAAAGTTAGGCTAGTTTCACCACTCAACATGCAAGGCCCTTAGAATTTAGCGAAAACTGGGGAACGGAATTATCTTAATGGGAACGGAATGTCTTAGCACTAGGTCCCTGCTGACTCCTATGTGCGGGATATGGTGTGAAGCTAAAAAACCAGCATATTCACAGCAACTTCGAAGCAATTTTCGGTTTTCACGAGAATGACAAAACAATTATTTTATCAACATAAATAATCTGAGTATATAATATATTTGAAATAATACCACTGTATGCACAAGATTTTCTGAGACGTCTCATGCGTCACACCCAAACGTCCTCTAGGCTGTGTCAAAGTAAACAATGAAATGACCGATTCGACTGACTCTAGCTATCTCCAGTGAGTACACAAGTGTTTCGCGGTACGTTCGGAGTGTGTGACAAAGTGACCCAACTTGTCATTAACTGGTATTCTGTGTCATCTACAAATTAAATTTAATGTTTAATTATTTTTTAGATTCACACAGAATTTCGCATATAGCAGGATAGGCAGACGGAATCTGGGAACCAAGTATTAAGACAGTCTGTTTCGAATGGCGGAACTCAACGCCGCGCATTGCCTTGTCATCAGAGCAAAGAAATAAAAAAAATCATTCCACCCAGTGGGAATCGAGGCCTCAACCGCCGCCTTTATAGTCGCTTCCTTGTGTCACTGCGCCACGACGGCCTTTAATAATATTAAATATCGTATTTTTTAAATGAAATAAAGACAACGTGAGAAAGTTTATAGATTGAATGATCGGTAAACAGTGAGTGAAGACTATATCTACTAAATTTTTATCTGCTTTTGACGAGCGGAGCGAGCGAGAATCGAACCCACAACCGTCGCGTTACAGTGTCACCCTTGTGCCTCTGCGCTATATGGCCTCAAACAGACATCTTTGGAAACATGAACACTACTGTATTTTTAAAACTGCGAAATTCTGACATACTTTTCAATCAATTAGGGTGTAAACACACTGTGACGGTGATCACCGCGCCCGTGATTTCAGTAAACTATCGCCTTACTCTGCAAATTGTTTCCTCCCTCGCCACAATCAGTTCCGCCTTTGGGCGTGATTTTACTAATAGCCGATTTAAATTTGATATATTTTATATCACACACATTTAGAATATGTTTTTTTTATAAAAAATATATTTAGGTATGTATAGGCGAAAATAATATATAATAGCCTTAAATATGTATATCATAAACACATACGAACATATTGTGAAATTTTTAATTATATGATATAACGCGAGGTTTTTGCTATAGTCTATGAGGTATACAAGTAAACATTAAAATAAAAAAAATTGTAACATCAAAAAAATCAACTTAAGTATAAGCTAAGCACTTATATCATAACAAAAGTGTACTTTATTATATAAACAATTCAAAATTCTACGAGACAAAGAATGTGATCTCCAAAATTGGTCCGCAACGTCTTTTCCCAGATGTGAGGGGCTATTTTAAACTCGTAATAACCGTTGTCGACACGTGTGGAGCGACCATTACCACATATTACAAAAAATGGAGGAAAAACAATAAAACGTAAGGGGGATGTGGGGGACATCAAAGTGGACGCGATTTAAAATTGATTTTGAAATGCAACGTTATTAATGTTTTGTGAGACGAATGTAACATTTGTTACTTAGCTTGATAAAACAATCATCTCAAGAATGTATGATCCAATACAATTTTAATAATCAATTCCAGCTCAAATTTTAATTAGCGAATGCTCCCTTTTGGTCAATACAGATCGGACCCCACGTCGAAACCACAAAGGAACTATGACAACTATTCAATCTGGCTATCGTGTATACTCACAATCATTCCTGTCAACAATGCTATAAAAATTCCTGACCTAGGGGAGTTTGAGACCTATGTGATGCCTATTTTTGATAACTTTAAAATTACTCAACAAAAATACAAAAACCATGCTAAATCGAACCGTTTTAAGCAATATATCATAGAGAAAATCTATGATATATTTACACACAGTGAATGCATTATCACTATTCCTAAATCAGCTATCAACGGACTCTTTTCACTAAAAGGGTGAGCTCCACTATAGAAAAGGTTGACCCTTCATAAAGACTTATCACCTCATATACAAAATAAGGTTGTACTAATCCAAAAAAAGTCGAAGGAAATACGTTTCTAAAGTGGGCCCCGTTGAGGTCAATTTCCAATAACCAAAATACCAAAGATGGGATCTAGTGGAAGTCAGCAGTAGTTTTTTCTCAACAATCTCCTCTCGGACTTAACTTACGTTATCTCGCCCACGAATGTCACAAGGAATAGAAACCCGCACATACATAATAAGGACGATATTTCTAAAGAAATTTAAATTTGCCCGCAAAGGTCCCGAGATAGGATTAAAGATTGGGCGTCGAGATGGTCCTTTGTGGCCGACCCTTAAGAAAACATGTCTTGATATGGAAATATCTAAGACGGGACTTAGCGAGAAATCATTTACGGGGGCGATCAAGGAAACGATCTATGAATGCGTAATTAGTATATAAATACAAGAGATTTATCTGAATCAGCGACCCACTGTACCGCTTTTGTGGTAACGTTTATTTTGCATGAGTGGATAAGTAAAAAGCTTTGTTGTTTAGAATCTGCTGACCGACCGTTTTACGATGCGGTCGACCGTGGACTTTCGAGTTTAAAAGGATAATTTTTATCGGAGACTATAGGGGGACTTATGAAAGTGACATAGATATAAATTTCTAACATGCTATCAAATGGTAATATATTTTTCCCTGTTTTTACGTATTATCTGTGGACAAATTTTGTCCATCTAATTTAAATATGAAAAACTTAGGCAACAATCCCTCATTAACTTGTGTACCGAAGAGACGTACTGGACTCAATATACACCTGATTCAATATTTAGTTTAATACAAATACATGACGACCATCGGTTCTCGCGCGTTATTATTATGGTAATGACTGCGAAGACCACTTGTATGAGTGATGAAAAAAAAAATTTTTAAAGATATTAATATAAATAATAATGTAAACTTATAGAAAAATCCTAAAATATATTTGACATATTATCTTATACACGTCATATGAATAATAAGAATTTTGATATTAGAATATTTATTAATTTTTTCTAAGCATCGCGTCATACAATACAATACAAGTAAAGAGCACGCGATAGGCACGAGACAGTATCCCCCTCACCTTTACAGGCAACATGTCACATCTAAAATTAAAATGCACTTATTTAAAACCCACCACTTAGCTACCTTCCCGTGCGTACAAAAACTAAAAATATCCTCGACCATTGTGTCACGCTCAAAGAAGTTCCGTAGGTCATGGCAAACGCATGGCCTGTACGTGTCAGAAGCACGCCAAACGTTTTTTTTATCTTTGAAAAAATTATAAAAAGATCGTCTTTTACAATAGAACCTTGGTAGCATCTTTGACAATTATAGTATTATAGCTATATTAGTCGAAATGACATTTATACAGCTAGATTCACTAGTAAAATCAACTTTATGATGATGATAAAAATGGTGTGTATCCAACTACTGGTATCAAAACTTTGGATCTTTGTAACTCATCGCTGTTATGGTTAATATAAGGGTCATCACAAAAGGCACTAGATAACAATACGCGCACGTCAATCGTGCGTTCATGCAAATAATATTTTTTTTTTCATAAAACATCCCCTTTATCTATTCATAACGCGATGGGGTTAATTAATATGTACAAAATAATACATTTTAAATAAAGAGCCCTTTTTACGTTGGCACGAGGTCAGGATTTATCTGTCACCGAGAGAATTATACTATTTCTATTGTCAAAATAATTTACAGTTTAGTTAGATTTATAGTAGCATATTTCTGTTGTTTTCGATATCTATAGTTTAATAAATTCATATTTTATTAGAACGGTACCCTCATGCCTTATTGAATATATAGCTCGTATGACAGCTCACTCGAAGGGGTTAATATGAACGTTTAGGATAAACTCAATAAGCCGAAACAACTGGTGTTGAAGCAAAACCTGCAATTGACGTTTTGATGATAGCGCAATCGACAATATCATTTTGGATATAATATTTGTCTGCTGTTTTAATACCGCCGAAGCATTCCGAATTTTCATTATATATTGATACGTATTGGAATATTTTGTTAGAGGAGTGTTCAAGATAACTTGTTGGATTTTACTGTTACTGTTTTAAGTTATAACAAATTACGAAGCAGTTGGCAAAATGCGGGTCGAATATTTTGAACGGTGCACAATTTTCGGGCTTAAGAAAGCTTTTGTTGTGCAACGGTTTAATACAAAAGTGTCAAATGACGGCACATCTGCTCGCACAAAGGGTTATGCTCTTGGATAGATTATTTTTCGAACCACCCCCGTAAGATTGTTCGGTTATACAGATGTTCCGATTTTCTGATCTTTTTATATCCCTTTACTTTACACGTAAACAATTAAAGGATTATGTTAGCACGATTGAGATTGTAAATAGAATACGACTTAAGGCGTAAAAAAATATAAGTTCATACAAATACGACTCACCTATCAGATATATATTTCATTTTGATTCATGTTAATAACAATACTTACATTACATGCCATAATATTTTTCCCGTTAATTTTCACAGGAAAATTTTGTATTTTCAAACGTCTGTATAATTAAACACCCTTTTGACCAATGCGTTCATGATGTGACAGGATTAGCTTCAATCCAGAATGTATGATCGTATGATGACGTAAGCAAAGTATAAATGGTAGCTTGTATTGTTGTTGTGTAACATCTTGCACAATAATGGACAAAAGCTGAGCGTAACGATAAAATTGTCTCCAAAGATCAAATCCTTTGAAGTTGACGGTGGACAGGAATCATTAATAAAATCCTAAATACTGGACAAAGAATACGCGATGACATAAACATTTTAAACAAACCATGATGTAACCTTGATACTACGAATTTGTCAAAGCTAAACTTCATTTATCTTTTTTCTTGTCTATTTAAAAATATAAAAGTCATACATAATATAAAAATCACATAATATTATAGAGATCCTTACCACTATGCATCGTGTTAGATTCTGCGTCTGCTACTTCAGTCCTAGATTTCTTTTGGTCTTCAGGAGATCCTGTGGTGTCCATGTGCTCTTGTTTTATTTTAGGTTTAATGTCTTCGTCAGGTGAACTTGATGGCATCGGTGATGTAGATGCTCTCCGTTTTGGTGTCGACGCACCAGCATCAGCTTCTGGACAAAGTACTTTGTTATTTATGATTATTAATCCTATCCTACAACATAATATTGATTAAAAACATACTATAAATTGTTATTAATAACAAGGTTAGGTAATTGGTAAATATGAATATTATTACAGCTCTTAAATTAGGTTACTGAATCTATTCAAATTTTATTTTTTAGGCATATTTATTTCACGTATATACAAATTCAACAATTATAATTACTTTTAAGAAATAATAATAATTCGAACTTAATTTGTGATTTTGTAAAGATGATATTTTCAAATGTCTGTACAAACATACCATCCAAAAGTCGCTTAGGTGTACTCGAAGCACCGCCATCTTCAAGTAAATCTGGCGGAGCTATTGAAGGACTGGCTAATGGAGGAGTATGCACCCTGCTACTCGGAGGTCGTCTTGCAGTGAGGAGTGACGGTCTCCTACCACTCGAATTTGCACTCGCTACTTGGCCTGGTCTTGATCCATCCTCTTGATCTGAGTTGGGACCTAAGAAAAAAATAGACAAACATAATTTAATTATTAAATATCAAGAGTTTGTGCAACTTTTTCCCAGTTCACTTTGAATGTATTTCTTATATTAATTTGTAACTTATTTCGATTTGTAAAATTTGAAAGATACGGAAAAAACACTGAGTTTACTTATTTTTAGGTTAACAAGATACAAAGACTATGTTTTTAATATCTTTAAAATATAACATATCATTAAATATTTAGAAGATTTATTATTTCAATATAAAATAATATATTTTTACTTACCAGCGCTATAGCAGTGATATGATGTTAGATCCTTATCACAAGAGGAGACTTTGTGCTGTATGAACCGTACGATGTCCGCCAACGCGAAGGCCCTGCGACACGCTCCGCACGTGAGCGTGTCTGTAACACCGGGCGTGGGTGAGCCACCGCCCTCTGCCGCGCTGTCCGCATCCGCTGTGAATAGAAGAATTGATTAGCATAATCGTAAAATTTTGTGCATAAGCAGGAGTATATTTGAGAGTAGGATAAGAAGAAAATTTTATAAACGTTTAAATATTAATTTGAAGACGATAATAATATAATTTTCTTCACGTTATAGACGTTAGATACTTGTAATAAAAATAGAGATTTTATTTTCTTTTAGTAAGTGTTATCTATGAGAGGTGGATCAGTGGGTAAATGGCATATTTGATTTCTATATACTAGTAGAAATTATTTAAAAATATTTAAAAAAAAACATATGCGCATGCTAAATATGCAAATTTTCAACAAAACCAAGATTTATAAATAAAAATTATATATACAAATATAAACATTTTGAGCTTCAAAAGACGCAAGATGAAAAGGTATTCAACGGAGTATTACATTTGAAATATCGAGCGACATACGGACAATGACACTTTCAACCCCTTAAGTGCTAAATTACATTTAATTATATCTTGTCCCAGTCACGGTCGTCGAACTTAAGGTGTCAGTTGCGGTGTTGACCACTTATCTTTCAATGCATAATGACAGCGTAGCGTTTGTGGCGTCGTCGGGGGGCTATTTCATACTTTTGTTGGGACAGCCAAGGTAATCGCTGCTCCGACATATGCGTCCGATTTATCTTATGTTTTGACTTGCCGTAATTAGGTGTTCAAATAGAAAGGGCGCTTTGAGGTATCGTGTAGAATTTTTCGCAACTGATACGGATGATTATTCAATTGTCGAGAGAAATAATTATTTTCACAGAACGCTGTCCCGTTAACTGTGCGTAGGTACAGCTGTCGTATTTCTTTTTTTGTTTTCGTATTGAAAAAGTCATTTTCAACAGTGAATTGTGTAAAATATGTATTATTAAGAAATAACTTTGACCTCAAAATTATTACTACTATTTTTTTTTTATATTATAGACTTTTGCAATTTTTATTCGAACTGCCATCTTGTCGAAACGCATGTATTATATACCTTACCGCCCATTCCACATACAGCACATAGCTTTTTAATTACCTAATAAATAAGTCGACACCGGCATCGACGCTCAAGAATTATAAAGGCACTTTCATATTCAAGACTCACACAATTGGTCGGCACATCAAAGCCGTACGAGCTAATTTTACATAAGTACTATGCAGGCTCCCTTACATTCCGTACGTTTTATTATTATTTTTCCTTCAATCTCTTTGTGATGAAAGTAGGCCGTGCTTTCTTACGAAATAATGTACGGGGGTCGATTGTAACCGGAGTACTAAATTAATATGGCGAAAAAACTACATGATTCGACCGCTCTGTTTACAATGTCCTACCTAGTTTGTTTAGGGGGGCTATTATGTAAATGTGTCGTGTTATTGTCACTTTTTTAATGATTTATTTAGGTGATGGCTCGTGGCAAATGGTTTTGGGTTTTTTTTTTTATTTCTTCCTTTAAATTAATATATTTGTATTTCAATTTTTAATGAATGTGTTTGTAGTAAATGTATAAGTAAGATTATTTTTCTTTTCAAAGTAAATAAATAAAATGTTGTACAATTTTAGTATTACTTAATTTAGTCATTTTATACAGACATTTTAAAGTCTACATAAATGTTCACGAATAAAATGTACAAGCACCGTAAAAATAACTAAATAGAAGTTATCGGCTATCAAAGATCGAACTATATCGAGTGTAGGGTAAATTGGTTGGCGCAGGTAGCCACACCCCCGCACGCTAGTGGACAGTGGACAGTAGTCCACCCACTATCGACTTACACTTTGATTGAACTGATTTATTGACTTTAAATGTACATCCAGTTATATCGAATGTTAAATAATTGGTTTGGTCTTGTTATATCAATTTATGTAAAATTTGGATATTTGTTTTACGATTTCGAAGAATATTATGAAAATAGTTCTTCTATAAGTAAAATATATTTAAAAATAGAATAAAAAGTCAAGTGGTTTCCAGATGTGAAAAAACAGAAGCATATGTTATATGTGATTTATTGAAAACTCATAGTCTAGCCCAACGCCTCAGGTGAGGACGGGGGGCCCACCCTTCGAAGGGACTCAACGAAAAGTTTAAATTAGCTCGTTACTACATCGGCATGACAGTTAAATCTGTGCTTTGTTTTTTCGCCACAGAAAAGGTCACTGTGCGCGCACACAGCAACTTATGTGTTAAAAGTTTTGAGTCAACTGTCGTCGCCGCGTAAATTATTAATGACATTTTGTTCCGACTCCTACATTGTAATACTCTCCTAATTTGCACGCGAAGTTAAATTTACATCTGATTCAAGTATGTAATATTTATTATATTATAGATATGTTTTCTGACTTGGCGTGTGACCGACGCGACGGTTGTGAGTTTAATTCCCACTCGGAGGAATGAGTTATTATTTATTATTATTTTAATTTCATCGCTCTGGTAATAAGGTAAAGCACGGCGTTAAGTATCCCCACACAACAAGTAATGCCCCGAAAATTCAGTGGAAAATGGAGTATGGACTGTAGTTAATATACCAAAATACAGGGTGAACTAAAAAAAATATCTTGCTTATGGCATTCAATTTTGATGAATTCGTCATATTCTATATAGCAATATATAGAGATATAATTTTATATGGCACAATTTTGTGCATCAGAAGATTGATCGGCATATCGAGAACAAAAAAATATGTCCATCACGGTCCCAACCATGACCACCGTGTCCGATCTTAATTGGCAGGGGATGAAACACCCTATTGAAGTCATTGAAATCAAACGTTTTTCACCACAATAATGCCAAATAAAAATAGTAGCTGCCGAATTCTGCGGGGGTGGATTGTTATATGAGTTATTATAAGTTTGATCGGAGCCAGCGTTAGTTTCAATATATTCTGTTACAATTATCGATGGAGTCCTATTCAAATGTTATTGTTACTACTTTGCCTATGTAATTTTCGTACATACTGTTCGGAATAAGTCCATTTACAATGACAACATCAATATTAAGCTAAAGTTTCTTATTAAATTTTGTTATCTCACGTTATGCTGGATTTTTAGCAATAATTGTTTCTAAATGTTTTGCCCGAGGCCTTTTCGTTCCACAAAATGTGAGGTAACATACCGACAAAACTATTTATCGCGTTCATTCCTCATATTTATAATTTAGGCTTTACATTTCAAAGCATAAATTTTGACATCAGCCTTTGACAAGTAGTTATTCAATGGTTCAAGTTGTCGGAAATGGACATTCAGTTCAAAGGTCTTTTCAAATAAAGCCTTGTCGGCGAATTCCGATTCCATTCAGTCTGTTTTACTCTTATTAAATTGTTTAACAAAATTTGTTTTGGTTTCATCTTGCCTTTTTGCATGTTTACACAACGACCTCTTGGCTTATTACAGCTTCATCGAAGGCAGCCGGTTACACATAATTGATGATAAAATGCTTATTTTGCTGGTTCAGACTCTGATAGTTAAAAAATATCAGCTTCGTGCTGTATTACGCATATAGCAGGGTAGGAAACCTAGTGCTCAGACACTTCGTTCTTCACTGACAGTTAAAAAAAATACATTATAGTTTAAATTACATTATAGTAAAGTACAATGTAAAATTTGTTAGCCTCATTCAGTCACACTCTAAGACTATATATATAGTACAAGCTGTTTTAATTTTTAACCGACTACAATAAAAA